>JAYMTL010000055.1:0-110869 GCA_036897445.1 Pelargonium tetragonum | reverse complement strand
GGAATACTCTAAACGTGGGTATACTACATCAAAAGCCCCTTATATAAATGTAATCCGTTTACTTACTTCTAAAATTCCATTATAAGGTTCTCTTTAAGTCAGAAGGCGTTACCAATACTTTCACTTTTGAAGCTTAATGGGATCCCTTAGCAAGGTCTAATATGTATAAAATCATATTATAATAAAATGCGGTTAACTTTCTTAACGCAGACGGTTGAGAATTAAATATTCTTTATACAACAGATTTTATAACTATTTGGATAGTAGGCACTTCTTTAAATACATAAATACTCTGTAAGCTTTGTCTAGTGTAGTTTGAATTCTAAAACCGGAAACTTTTCTAAGGAGTCCTAGAGATTAGAACCTTTGGATTTATACTTATAAGAAATCCAGCTTTACCAAGTAAATTGAAGACTAAACTCTAGCTTGAAATTTTTATATAATATAGTTAGTGGGATTTTTTGTGAGATAAGGGAATTCATAACTAAAAAGGAAAGATATACTAAGTTCTTTGTTTTTCCAGGTTTTAGGAAATAGAGCAAACCCCTTATAAAAGAAAGAATACTTATGATGATACAGCACAGCAAGTCATTTTTTGGCAGGGGTTTGTTTTTAAACTCCTAATATTTCATGCGTTTAATTAAGTAGGTAGCAACCGAAAAGGAAGTCCGTGTCATATAAGAGGTGCCCTTTTTAGGCATTCTTTTTACTTTAAAAGAATGATAAATGAGATTTGCCTTTTTAAAGGTCATTTTATTCCAGAATTTTGGGGTTTTTTAAACCTGTTTCTCTAGGTTTTCCATTCCCGATAATATTAAGGGTGCTTGGCAATAAAATAAAGAAAGTCTAACTGGGAGGTATCTTAGGAATTCTAGTAAGAAGAGCAGTTTAAATTAAAAGAGAGGAGTTTCCAACTGTTGATTCTGAATTGGGGTATTCTAAAGACAGGAAAAGGTCTAGCTAAGAGTATAGGTATCCCAGAGTAAGAAACAAGCTATGAATCTGAATAAGATAGCTATGATCAATGGGAGAGGTATGATACAGAATAAGAAATAAGGTTTGCGTAAGAGTTCCTATTTTATATGTCTGGCTAACCCCTTAGACTTTAAAAGGACGATTGTTCTGGAAGTTTTTAGCCACCTTTTTAGTTTCGAATAGTCGCTATTTTCGGTATTTTAGATTTAGGAAGATAGTCAAAAACAAAATTCAGTGTTGTTCCTCAAGATTTTCTTAGAATCTCAAAGCTAGAAAGACTAAGAGAGTTATGAAAGCAAGTAATAAGAAGTATAGTATACATTGGTGGCTATAGCTCTAAAGTTATGAAGGTTAAGATAAGAAGAGATCTAGTTAAAGGGGGCACTCACAAGCTTTTGCTGGATATTTCGGTTTTAGCCTTTAGAGGAATTCCTACGCAGGAGTTGAAGTAGGGCTTTCGCTATTGAAGAAAGAGGGTCCTTATGCGTTTTCTATGTCAAATAAGTGCACTGGGGTTCGATAAGGGGAAGGCTAGTGATGTTTCTGCTTTTTAAAGCCTTTCAAAAGCATAGGAATTTAGAGAGAGGAAGCGCTTACACTACTTATACTAAACCGGGTTGAGAAAAAAATCTCCATATTTTAATAATTTACTTTTTCCCTTTTAATGTGGGCCCTTATTACTCCCTGCGGACCCCTATAAAACTTTTAGTTCCTAATAGGGCGGCAAGTATGCCTGTGAAGATTTGAAAAAAAGAAGTTCAAGTAAAGGATAATACCTTAGATAAGCGCTATTTATAGACAGAAACAAAGGTATTATCCTTTTTGCTAAGGTAGTTACTCAGGAGAATAAAAACTTTTGCTTTTCTTATTACTCCTTATGTAAAAGTTCGTTAACCAAGATGCTTCACTAAACTTTCTTTGCCGGGCTCTTTTGAGCCTTTAGAGCGCCTATAACCCTCTTAGCCTTTCCCTTACTACAAGAGTTCCTAATTAGAATTTCAGTTCAAGTAACAAGGGTTCTTGAATTAAATAAAAATCCCAACGAGAATACTTTTCGGGTTTACCTAAACACCCTTATAGGATTCCCTTTTACCGGAAATCTTGGCACAGCAAATTTTAATTACCAGGTATCCTGGGCAAAAGTATATAACCTCTGCAAACTAAGAGGAATGCAATTAGATTGACTATTAAAAAGCATAATACTGAAGCATTTCTTGATAAAGAGAAGCCACTAGAGAAAATGAAAACCTTTCTTTTAATTAACCCTTACCGTTACAAAGAAATTACTCTATCCTGAAGAAAGCAGGAACTTGTAAGTTGAAGTTAGTTATTAGTTATATACAAATTGTATCAAAAAGGCCCCGAATTTGATTTAGAATGGGATAACTCCGCTAATTAATTAACCAAAATTTTTACAAACGAGAAAACTTATCTTTCTTTCTCTATTTCAGGGACTAGGTACAACCCTACCTTGCAGGGCCCTATTTCTAAATGTTTGAGGCTTATCTTACGGGGAATCCTTGGGTTTAGAGTAACCGCGTAATATCTTTCTCGATTCTTTATAAAGCTTTCGTCCCAAAAAGAGAGTTCACCGCGCTGCAAAAAGGGGACTTTTTAAATTTGTATCCTCAAAATTATAACATAAAGTTTTCAAAACATTGACTCACTAAAAAAATGAAATTTCAATTCCGTGTAATTTAAGCAACCCGAGTCTATTAAGTCTACAAGCTCTAAAGTAAGTGTTCTTTCATGCTAAGGACTTTCCTAAAGTATTCTAAATTCATTTTTGATAGGATCTCTCAGCAAAGACTTTTGGTATTATATAGCTACAACTTTAGTAACGCTATCCCCGACAATCGTAGAGAAGTATTGCATTAGTGACTTAACAAGGTTAACTAAGGGATTTTTGGGCTTTTACTTCCGATGTATAGAAATTTCTTGTTTTCAAGCATAGAAATTTCGCACTTTGTACCAACTTAACGAAATTGCAAATTAGGTGGAAGCTTTTTGGTTAGCACCTGCTTTCGGGTTTTAGAATTATAAAGAATACACATCTTGAAAACTACAGAATCAAATCAGAGCTACTTAGTTTTACTTATCTCATAAAGAATCCCTTAAATTCTAAATTACGCGCTTTCTATATACATTTCCCTAAGCGAAGAACTTAGTCCCAGCATCGAAAAAGCCGAGCATCGTTGAATTGAGTCTGCACGCGGGTTCAAATCTTATTGCCGCCGTATAACATAGCCAAAGTATATGATTTGGGACTAAAAAACACATACTAGGAGTTGCTTTGAACTGGAGCCTCTATTCGGTGCCTTAAACTTTATTAATTTGTGGAACGGTATTAGCCCTGTAAAGAGTGTAGGGTAGGATTATAAGAGTTAGACTTGCTAACAACGAGATGCATGGGATTAACATCTCCTTTGTGAATTGGGTGCCTCTAGTCAGATATATGCGGGGTCTTTTCCTTTATCATAAGTCTTATCGTAGTTAATCTCCTCAAGGATGTGGGAGTTGTCTTCAGTATAAAGAGCTTAGTAGAATAAGAAGGATAGATTTTGTTGTAGAATTTGAGTCTTGATCTGTTGGTTTTTCGTAGGAGTCCTAATTAACAGAATATGAAAATATCTTTATCGCCAATAACTTTTGCTATTACAGGTTCTGGATTATGCTATAGATCTACCCAATTCCTATGTGTAAAAAGCCCAAACTTAAAAACTTATAGCTTCACAAAAAAGCAATAATATCGTATGGAATTCAACTTCTCTCTTATTCAGGTATTATGTCCTTACTCGTCTGGGACGGCCTAGTTAATTGGAAATTCTTACCCTAAATTCGCTACATATCAGGATCCTCTCTTATTGACTATCTTCAAAATAGAGCTTGTATTATTTTATAGTGAGACTTAGCTTATTGAGTTGGGAATAACGGGTACACTATGGATGAGAGGGCTGTGAATCTTTATTAATTTGAACAATACCGAAGTTTATAAAAAGCCTTCTATTTCTCGCGGGTTTAGGTACTCCGTGAGGTGTGGCCTATTTTGTATTCGTTTTCAGACATTCTCGCTTCCTTTCTTTAGAAAACTTACAGGATAGCAGATTCTAGCTTAGCCTTTGGTTAAAAAAGAGGTTAAAAAGGCTCTGACTTGTATAAAAATAATATTTATTTTAACTAGCTTATCGTAAAAAAAAGCGGGGCTCTTTTGGAATAAAGAAGTTATAGTCGGAACCATAACATAGGGATCCTTTTTCTCGGTACTAGGTTCTAAATTCAGTTTTAACTAAATTAAAAGACGTAGGGGCTAATAAAAGAGCTTTATTACGAATATAGTAAAATTTGGAATGTGTACGTACAGGAAAGCTTGCCTTTGATTTGAAGCATTGCTTAAGTTTTATGTAAAATTTATACTTAATTCAGAGGCTTAATTTAAAGGTGTAATTTGGTGCACAAGAAAATGAAGTGGAAAACACTAAAAATCTAGATGGGGTTTGCCTGTTTGAGCCATGTAAATGTTCTAAAAAAAAGTATAAAAAAAGGATTTGGCATTAATTAATATATGCTCGGAATCCGAAAAAAAATAAGGTACCCAATTTGCCCGCCTTTTTGTGCAAACAGCTAAGGGAATCCTATTAGTACCTATTTTATAGAATTTAATAACAAAAATCTCTTGAAAAAAGCACCTAAACTAAGTATAAAAGACATTTTAGATATAAACTTCAGGGCTTTTTCTATTTCATTTGTATTCATAATCTTTAGTAATTACTAAATTTTTCTTTATCCTCGAATTTTTTAGTAGTTAGTTATTTTATTAACTATCTATTTCTATCTTTTATATATAAAGTTAATTAAGAGAATAGCTCTTAAAAGAAAACATTCTTTCCTTCCTAGCTAGACTAGAGGGGCTGGGAGGGGAAGAAGAGGAGTCTAGCTACCATTAAGATACAGATCATGAAGAGGAAACCAAAGGTTAATAAAAGAGGAGGAAAGTTATGAAGAATAAGAGAACAAGTACGAGTTTGAATTCAAGTTTTAGTCTGTTTTTTCTTTTCCTGTTGGGTTGGCCAAAATGTAAGTAGTTATACTCAATACACTATTCGGTAATAAGGATTTCTCTATTATTTCTTTTTTTGCTTTCCTCTTTATATGATAAGGCCGGAGGAATAGCATATTAGCTAGAGACTGCAAGAAGATCCATAAGCCTCACGAAGAAGGGCCTGGGCGTGTTAGAAGACAGTTATAAGTCTAGTACTAGTAGCTATATTTTAGCTCTGAAAAAGAAACAGAGGCAGGTAAGAAGCTGGCAAGTCATTTTAAAGAGCTGAAGCTAAAGTCTAGGTTTTCGAGATTAAGAGGGTGCTTTTATAAATATAAGAAAGATATGGGAGTAAGGAGTTGTCTCGAGAAATTTCTAAAGAAATGAAGCATTACCTTGTTGTAAATGTACTTAGGAGTAAGTCAAAGAGATTGGAAAACTTTAGCCTAGGATAAGAGGGAATTTCTAACTAAGTGCAACAGGCTAGGGGCTCTCCTTTATTTTGTATTCATGAAAGGGTTGGAAAAACCCGGTTATTATAAAGACAGGATGGAAGGAGTTAGTTAGGGTTTTTCTTGTCTTTCTGATCAAGTTAACGAATTAAGTAAGACGGAGTTATTCAAACGGAAAAGAATTCCTAAGAGTATAGTTTATTTTATAGGTATAACCTGATTTTTCTTATTTATTATTGTGTTGTTCCTCTGCTTCTAGTAAAGTTTAACAAATTAATAAAAGGATAGACATTCCTTATGTTCTACTTTAATGTTCAAGGGCTTCGGAATTGAAAGGATTAAGCTCAACAAGCGAATTTATTGATGGGTAATTTCTCTTTTATTTAGCTTTGTCTGGATAGGATTTGTTTTAAGTAAGGTTCAGAACAAGTTTTTACAGGAATAAATACATTAGAAATCAAACGTAAAGGCTCAGAAATACCTTTTACTTGGCACGCACCTTCTGTTTTAGTAAAATTTTTTGATATTGTTCTAATGAGCCTGGATTTGGTGTCCTTTAGTTTTTTTAGGGAATAGAAATAGGCTCTTATGTATGACTAAGAGTATGAAACAGATAGAGACGCAGAAAAAGCTCTTAAGAAAGCAAGTAGGAATTTTATTCTTAAAAGAATTAAAACAATCTATAATAAGTAAAAGAACCACTTTTATAATACAATCTACTTAATTAACTTACAAGTCTTTTTTAACTATTAATCTAATACTTCCTACTATTATATAAACCTCAGCTCCATTAGATAGGGATGTTATCATGTTTCCTATTATAAGTCTCTCTCCTACTCTTACTATTCCTACTACTGTAAGTATCTCCCTTATAGAGCTCCTCTTCTTCCTATTTCTTTTATAGCTCTCAAGAAGATAGATAGTTTTTTAGATTAAGAAGTCTATGTTGGTGGTGGTATTCCTGTACTAACTAAAAATAATAATAAGAGTATAATACAAATACACTATATAATATGATAACTATAAGACTTTTTTTTGTATGGTAGGGAAGAAAAAAGCTCCATAAGCCCCCTTGACTTAGACAACACAACAGGGGCTCTTTTTCTAAGACGGGTTATCCAAGAGTTAGTCTAGCTGAGCTAAGTAAGAGTCTAGCTGCGGGTCTGTTTCCTAAGAAGAGTATATCTCAAAGGAAAGGTCTAGCTACAAAGAGTAGGCAAGGTAGATTTTATGGATTCCTTTAGTTTGATTTGATTATTTCTTAGTAGTTTATGGGATTAGAACTCTTGTATTTTCTAGTAGTGTATTCCCTAAGATTCTTTGGAATATTATATAAGGAACTCTCTCTATTCGTAGTGACGTACTTTAAACTCTTACACTGTCTGTATTTTGTAGCTGTTAAGGAAAGAAGTAGAGTAGGTTAATTAATAGGGTTTTGTTTGCGGGTATTCGCGGATCCAGGAAATTTGAAAAGTATTTGATTAAGGGCTGTTTGATTTAATCCTAAATCTTTTTTTGTGAGTGAGTCTTACAGGGATGCTATAACTCTGGGAGAAGTATATACCTGTACTCTTATAAGTTGAGAGGTTTCATCAAGTAGAAAAGTTTCAAATAAATAGGATAGAACCGGGTCTAGCTCATTAGAAAGAAGCTATAGGTAAGTTAAGAAGATAACTAGCATACTAAGAACTAAGTCAATTTCTCTTGTGTTTCTTTGTTTTTCTAGGTTTCTGATTCCAATGAGCAAGTATAGGGAATACAAAAAGTAATGGGTTTCTAGTAGAGACGTATATAGAATTGCAAGCTTGCTTGTTTTCTTATTCAGTTGTTAAAGGTAAGCCAATAATATAGTATTAGAGTAAACAAAGAATTCCTATTCTGACCTATCAACACAAGAGTATAGTATCCTGCGAGGACCCCCTTATTACGGGATCTCTAAATAGAAAGGAATTTCTTTCTTACCTTATATATTTTACGAGACTCCAAGTGGTTGAATTATGAAAGCCCTTTTCGCCAAAACTACGTTATATTATATTACACAGATCCGTGTTAACAAAAAAAAGTAGCTCGTTTAAGACCTAATATATATATTTTGCTCATAAACTCTCTAATTGACATTACCTTTAGTAATAAAAAGAAAGAGAATGCCGGCTTTATGGTGTAAAACCTAACCTCGAAGTTTGTCTACTTAGCGGAGGCTTGCTTGACCTCCCTTGTATCAGAAAGATTAAGTAAGGAGAAGTCCCACTGAGAGCCTTTTTAAGATTATAAGAAAAAAAGGAAACCCTTACTTTTAGTGTTTACGCATCTAGAGTCCCTTTGCAGGGGCGCCGGGCCCACTATAGAAAAAGCAGACAAGTATATCTAATTAGAAACCTTGTTATTTACTAATGTACTTCAGCGCCTATCAGAGGCTCTTGGGCTACATGTCATTCTCAATTCTGAGTATTGATTACAAAATTATATCTGAAAGAAAGTAGGAAGTAATTGTCTATGTCTAATACTAGCTAAGAGTATCTTATTCGACCCATATTTCGTAAGTTGTAAACTAAGCCATCCATATGCAAGTGCCGGAGAATTAAATTGCGGATCTAAAAATTCTATATTATTCTTCCCTTTACTGTATAATTAAAAAAAATTCTTAGGCCGAAGTTTGCTATCTGCTTTTACATCTTGTGTACCCTTTTTTATATCCTCTTTTATTAAATTTATTAAAAAGGGGCTTAACATAGCAAAAAACCCTTTGAAAGTAAACATACTTAGATAGGGGGACCCGGCAGGAAGTATCCTTGAAATTAAAAGAACTCGGTAGTAAACTGTAAAGAAGGGGGTACCTAATTCAGAAAGTGCTGCCTCTAGCACCTTTCCTTAGTGAAACCTCGTCTTCTAATGGAATCTAAGGTATTCAATTGAAGAAGGACTTAAAGAATCCCAGTTGTTTAACTGTACATCTCCTTAATGTGAGCTTTCTAATATTTTAAGAGCCAATCTTTCTTCAAGGTAAAAAAAAGAAAAGGGGCGTTTTGATATAAATGCTACGTTAGATATTCATAAACTTAGATTGGGATACAAGTCTAATTTTAGTAGACAAAAAGAGAATTTATCGAAGACTCCTCACTGCGTGTTCTAATAACAGAAAGGTTTTACTTGACAGGTTTGAACCCTTGCATGCCTATCTCAAAAAATAGGGTGCTTTGAGTAGAACGTAATAAAATAATGAGTAGTCTTTGTTTTGTAGAACTCCCTAGTAGTAAAAACAAGTTCCTTGCTTAAGTCTAAAAAGAGGACTTTTCTAAGTAATTAAGTAATGACAGAGAGCTCTGGTTTAGTCTTTATTAAGATATTTTTGGTACACTTGTCTATTTAAATACAAGGTAGTCTAGGAGGCTCCTAATAGAGTACTAAGGCCTTCATTGGAATTCCTTTTTATGGGAAATACCGCTAGTTTTTAATTCGCAAAATATAAAAATAAGAAACTGAAGGAGATTCCTTTTAATGTACCTCCTTGTTTGTGATGTTGCCCTTCTTGAGTAATACAGGACTTAGATAGAATAATTTATGTTACTTACTTATTCGCAGGTTTTACCCATTCATTAATTACAATGTCCTTTACTTTTTTTGAGACTAAAAAGCAAAAACTTTCAAAAATCCTTTGAAAGATTCTTTTTTAGTTTAAGTTTTTTCTATCTCTTTGTTTTAATAACATTTTACCCTAGCACGCTTCTAGTATTTGGGACTTAGGTCTACTAGATAAGGCAGCCGGCTCCCGGGATTGGGTTAACTGAAGCTGTCCCGGGTTTCCAACTCAGTACTCGGTGTTATAAACAAGCTATATTAAGGGGGAATTCCTTATTATATCTATAAAGTTTTTCTTTTCCTTATCTTAAGCTCCCACTAAGTTTAAGTTTTCCACTAGATTTATTAAAAGTACTCCTTTTTATTACACGTTATTGCAAGGATCTCCTCAATACAATAATAACCCTACTAACAGAAACTTATTTTCCTTTAAACTCTACTAATTTTCTAGGTATATTATTAAAACCAGATCTTAAAAAAGAGCAACAACTAGTACAAAAGTCCTCGGCTTACTAGTATACTATACTTTTAGTACTAAATTAAGAATTTAAGGTCTTGGGTATCCCCTAGTGGCAAGAACTTTCTTTGGATTTATAAAGTAATAACCGCACTTAGAAAAAAGAAAGTAGAAACTAAAGAGGATCCGGAAAATTTGATTGTTAAAATGTATGACTAGCTTTGCCTGAAAGGGGATCTTTACATCAAGTGCTTGAATCCTTATCATCTACCTTAATACAGAAAAGAAAAGCGTTTTTGCAGAAGTAGGGTTCACTTACGTTCCGTCCCCAAGCTTATCTTTATTATACCCACCAAAGGAGCTTTTTCAAAACTGTGGAAATACCGGCTCAAAAAATTGAAGAGGTAGTTATCTCGTTAAGGGGCCCCATTTCTTACTTTATTTCTTTGTGAACTATATCTAATATAAAATCTAAAAAGTTGTGGATACAGTTTCGTATTAAACTTTGACTTCAATCCCTATTAGGAATATCTTTTGAACCGGTGAACTCAATTTCTTCTCTATTTTTAACGAGGGTCCTAAGGGCTTGTGATAACGTGTTAACGAAAATAGGAGAATTTTACACCCGGGTAGGTATAAAAAGGACTCCGTTTTCAGATCTGCCTCTGAAGGACTTTAGGAGTCATGAGAGTCAGACTTGCTTAAGAGCTTTGTACAAGTATTGCTCTATAACCAAGTTAAAGAATAGCCCAGAATATGTTAATTTTAGTGCTTTCATTCTTTACGAATACTCTGGGTCGGTTTTCCACTTTCTTGAAATCTTTTAGCTTTATAACTTTGCTTTATATTAGAAAACGTGAAAGGTATTCTAAATTTAAGATCGATAATGAAATCTCTTATGAGAATATCTAGGTTAACCTAACTAAGGAAACAGGGATATATAGTACAACGTACTTGAAACTTTTCTTATTTAATGTTAAGTTATATATCTCCTAAAAGGATACAAAGCATTTCTTTTGTTATGGACACTTTAACTTGTCTACTACAGGAATTCCTAGAGTTCTATAAGAGATATTGGGTAGTCAAATTCCCCTTGAGAAAACCTTAAGCTGCAGTTCGATAAATAGATCCACAATTTTGTTTTCTAATAAGTCACAGCGAATCCTTGGATTGAAGAAACTCTAATTTATAAACAAAAATTCTTTCTAAAACTCTTGATACAATAGCTATGCCTTTTCAAAGCTCTGTAGGTGTATCCATTCCTTCTGACAGGATCCCCTATTTCAAGAGTAAAAAGTCGAAGCTAATAAAATTGCATTATAAGGAAACCCTACAAGGTAATTCCAGTAATTCTTAGATTCTTATTTTAAACTCCCAAAAGTGAAACTTTTACAGGGTAATTTTAGAATAAAACACTTTTTGACTAGAGTTAAGATCTCTCTTTTAACTATATTATATCCAAGTTAGAAAAGAACTAGTGACAGAAAAGCTAAAAGTGCAAGAATTAAGACTACAAAAAGAATAAAAGAAAGTCTTTCAGAGTTATAAACTAGCTGACAAGGTTAGTAAGTTCAGGGATTCAGACAGAAAAGGGTAAGACTTTATCTTTTATATATACTAAAATACCTCAGTATAGTTTTGATCAGAGCTATACCTATATTTTAGCTTGCAAATGTACAATAAGTAGGACCCCCGCGATTAGGCAAACATTCAAAATTAGGGATTGGTGATTCAAATCATTTCCACTCAGATAATAGAAAACTCAAAGGGCAATTGCCAGGGCTGCTCAACTCAAAAAGCTTCCATTATAGTATCCAAGAGGTAAATAAAAGCGAAGCCTTTTTATACAGATAATATAGCCCCGGGCTTCCTTTTACCGAAGCGGTTTCAGATTATAAAATCGATCAAAGAGGCTCTTTCCAGTCAACTATAGTTCCAAATATTCCTGTAAGAGAGGAATTACTCAGGCGATTACACAAGGGAGCTCTCTTAAAGTCCTCCGCTGTACCTACCTTCTTAGCTAAACTGCCTTCTTATAAACCCGTATCTTTATAGCTTTGTTAGTCTTGACACCCGGAGCTATAATGTTAATAAGATTTTTTATCCTATGAACTACATCCTTCATCTTATCTATTAGTACCATCTTAATAACTAGACTGATTTTGATAATACCCGTCTTAAGGTTCCTCGCTGCCTTAGAACCTGGACTTGTCTAGGAGGGATATTGCTTCTTCTTATAGGTATTCCCCTTGCATTTGTACTTACTGTCTTAAGTATTAGTATATTATATGTAAGCAGTATAGCTAGCATTCCTATAGTCTTTTTCAATAGATAATAGTTTTTATCAATACGGATATATTAGAGCTGTGTGATAAGGTAGAAAATTTGGTGTATTATCTAGTAGACTGAGTTTAAGGACAATTCCTCCCTTGTTCTTACTACTATAAGAGGATCTAAACCTTAGAGTACACAGGCTAGTTATTGTACCTGATAGTATATGGATAACAACCCACTCCAGGAGACCCCTTACTCTTCCTAGTCTCTTTCTAGTTATACTCCCTATAAGAACTTCTAAGAAAATCTTGAAGAACTACTAGTAGCGTTACCTTATTTATTCGCTACCTTCCAAAAGATAAAAATACGGAAGGGAATTCCTAGCTTTTGCGTAATAAAAAATCTCCTAGGATTCTAACTCTAGCGGAAGAAGATAAAATCACCCCTTAAAGCACAGTTTATATAGACTTACCTATTAAATATAAAAAAAGAAAGAACTGACGAGGAGCCACCAGTCTATTCCCTGTTAACACTAATTTGAGATGAATGAAACAGCCCCTCGCCTCATATTTATTTCCTTGTTAATCACAAAAGCCCGATCTTCAATTAGACTTGTTATGAAAGATAAGACATTGCGTTGCAGAAAATATAAGAATTTTTAGGTCGATACCTTATATTCTATTTGTTGAAAATGCTAGAGTTTATATAAAATCTTTTGTTTAGCGCGAGTTTGGGTATCCTCGTACAGTCTTTACATTTCAGGTCAATTTTTAGTGCTACGCGTAGCCCGCCCTCTTACCAGCCACTTTATTTAATTGAGTCAAGCCAGCTTAGATATTTTGGATTACAACCTTTTTAACAAACAAGGAAATCCCCTGTCGTAAAGTGTTCAGCCGCTAACGGAACTCCTTTAGAGTTTATCCTCTAATTATTTATTAGAGTAAAGAATTTTGTTATACATAGAGAACTCAGTCTAGGCATCTAATGTATTTTCACAAGGTACAAATTGATAAGAATTTTTGGTTAATTGCTCTAAACTAGGAACCCTATGTTCTAGACAAATAAGCAAGCATTTAGTGGGTAAGATACATTTTCACTTAAAAACAAGCTCTTACTCGCAGGAATTTAAGGATTTTAGGGATATTAGAGTAACGAAAAGGGGGATATGCTGTGCAACTATAAGCATAGATATGACGGGCTGGTGAAAAAATAGGGGGTCCCCTTTTTGGGAAAAAGACCTCTCGCGTACAATACAACAAATGCTTTTAGTATAACTTAACTAAATTGTCGATAATAAGCAACCAAGGATATCCCTAGAGGGCCCTTTGTATATAGTAACAGAGATATAAGTATTCTTATATAAATATAAAAAAGCCTCAGTGAATGAACCTTGAAAAGGGGTGACTACTCCCAACTACGCCGCAAGGGTTTTCCGTTACCCTAAAGAAGGACTTAGTTTAAGTAGGTGCTAAACACTACTACGGAGAACCCTCTGTAAAGCAAGAATGAACGCTCGTAAGTTCGAATCGTGCCCTGATAGAAGAAAAGAACCCGGCTTTTATTATAGTCTTTTTTTCCAAGTAATTAAAACCTCTTAAGTAGAAACCCTTACACTTGAGTTTATAGCTATTTTTTTTATTGCGCTCGTATAAGAATTAAAAGTCCCTAATACCTGTTAAATACTATTAGTAAAATATGGATGTAATATAAAAGCTTCAAGCCAAAGAAAGGGAATCGCTGTTTTCTTGATGTTGGTTATAACGTGAGTGGTATCTATAAAGACTTCCTGCATTACCCGCCCTACGCTGCAGTTGGGAATAGTGACTTATCTATGTATTTATAAGGTTTGTTACCTCCTTACGGATAAGCACAAAATGAGGAAGATACACCTTAATGTACTTAACTCTATTAGCAAATAACTATACTAATACTACAAGATAATATACATATAGTAATACTATTCGTTACAATTAGTACCAGCTGCAAGAAGAGAAGGCTTGTTAGGGTGTAAGACAGCAGCAACTAAAGCAGGTCTCTCCTAGTAACACTAAAAAAAACTAGAGGTTTTTTTCAAGAAAGGTATAATAGCAAAGGATACTGATCAAGATAGCTACAAGGAACAGGAGAGAAAGGGCCTTCGAAGGCAAAGGGGTCTTTGGATGCCTTTTCTAGAGTAAAAGTCTTTCACTTAGATAAACCTTTTAAGGGAAGTGCCTAGGCTTTAGTAAACCAGTCCCTGAAAACGTAATAGTTAGTCGTATAAAAAGGTAGAATCTAAGTTCTCTCAAGTTCAACTAAATTCTTAACTTCATTCTCTAACAAGTATAAAAGTAGGAGCAAAGTAAGAGTCCCATTTCCGGGTTTAGAAAACTCATGAGTAAAAAGGAAGGGCCACTACACTGTCCCGCACTCCTGACTTTTATATAGGCTAGTTAACGAGGAACAAGATTCTAAAAATCAACCTAATTCTAAGGAGTTTGGAATAAATTCTATAATTCTTGAACTCCTTACTTTATATTTTGTCCTAAGTTAATAGGCATATCTACCAAAAAGCTTAGGGATGCATAGATAGGGGAGGCTTGATTTCAAATTATATATAAGCGATTCTCACATTTCTTTTTTGTGCTCTCAATTCCATGTTACCGGATAATAGAAAACCTAAACTCAAATTGACTAATATGACATTGAATCCTAAGAAATTCTATTCAATTTCTTGCGCTTTACTTGTCAATTCATTAGAGATTTTTGTTACTATTCATACAAGGAAGAGTCTTTTTTGTTTTACTGCATAGAGGATGGAACTCTTTATAGTCTTTAATGGTTCTTCCACTCGACTGAGGGCCCCTGAGGAAGGTAATATATTGAGTATACCGATTTAGATTAGAACAAACAGCTGGAAAAACAGGAACCTCTTTCACTTGACTCCTTTACTATACTCTTTGGATTCCCTAAATACCTTTCAAGAATACGGGAACGCAGGGGTTCTAATCGCAACGGCCCCTATTCAGATTCTCGCTTACTTTCCTAGCAGCTAGACTCTTGGTCTATCTGTCTTATAGCCTGCACTTTTGTAGTTTTTAATCCCTTTTCTTTTCAATTAAAATATTTCATTAACTAAACTAAAATCATTTTTATAGAATAGACCTTGAGATTAAACCTGCCTCTTTTACAAGCACTCTCCCGGCTATTTGGTACGCAGGTTTATAGGGCAGGGTAATTACAATGAAAGGGTTACGGCAATTCCTATTTTTAGATTTTGTAATAAATATAAGGATATTTAGTTAGTAATGATTAGATTAGAGTATTATATAAGTTCTTTTCTAAATTCTTAGTAAAGTAGAGATTCCTCCTTCGTTTACTCGTTACTGGCCCAGCTTTCAAAAAGGAATTCGCTAGAATTCTATTCTTTTTACAATGATATGTCTCCTACTTTTTTCAGAAAAAGTTTATTTCATATAGCTTTCTTCGAAACCTATTTTTGTTAGTAGAAAGACTTCCCATTCTAAAAAGTTTCTATATAAGTTCTTTCTTGAGAAATAAACAATACTTATTAAAATTGAGTTATAGAAACAGCAGTATACTCCTAAATAAAGTGGGCCTACAAAAAGGGCTTGCCTGTTTACCTGCCTAACTGAACACCCTGCTTTAGCTGATTCTTTTATAAAACTCTTCGAAGATTCAAAAGAAATGTAACTCTTAGCAAAGACCTTGAGTCTCAAAAAGCACTGAAAAAGCCTTTATACACTTAAGAAATAGCTAAAAGTCCCGTACGAATAAGGAAAATACTAAAAAAGAACTTTACAAAGCAAGCAAGGCTCCGTAAGAAAACCGACTAATTCCTAAATATATAAAAAGGCTTGAATTAACAAAGTTTATTCTTTGAGGAGCCTGCTACAAAATTTTAATTGTTGGGCAGGTATTCTATTCTCTCATTTCGGGGATAAGCTTGTAAGGGTCTTTGTACTCTCGTAGTAGCGACCCTACTATTAAAGAAAAGTAAGTGTTTAAAATTTCTAAAAATATTTTAGTTTTGCAGGATTCTTGAATACCTGTTATAAAGATTACAACATTGTTCTTGTTTTCTATCAAAAAATGTAAATAAAACATACGTAAATATTTTTATAGGAGCTCACTCTACTAGGAGTGCCCCCTTTTAATTTCAAGAAAGTTTTGAAAAAATCAAAGTAAACGAACTTCTTTTTAGTACAGTCAGATTCCCGAGAATTCCTTGTTTTTTAAACACTGGATTAAGTTAAGTAGCCCTTTTTGTAGTAACTGGGTTTAGAGATAGATAACAAACCGCACCACTTCCATGGTAGTAAATGGGATATAGGACTCCTGCTATAGTGGTTTTTTCATAGCAGTAACATACACCGGAGTTTTTGTTGAATTAGGACCCTTTCGTTGTAATTAAATAAGTTATGGCTCTAGTTATTTTTTTAGAGAGGTTTCCGCAAGCTCCGGGGTTGGGTTAGCCTTGCTTTTATGTAGGTATCAAATTGAATGGAAGTTTCACCGAAACGCTTCTCTAACGAAAAAAATTTTTTTAACTATCATTGTTATAGAGAGGACGCGCATCTCGGTGCTGTAGGTTTAAGCCCTACGGAGCCCCATATAGGGAATATCTCCCTTTAGTAGAGAAGAACCTAGAAACTTACCTTAATGCATAAAATAATAAGTTGAATTACGTATTTTTAGAATTAGAAAACTCTTGTCTATGACCGCCCCTTTAAACCTAATTAAGGCAAGCATGTTGGTTAGTTCAGCTTTCTAAAAAAGTCTTCATTGTAGAGAAAAAGAGGTAAAAGGATGTTTAAGAGTAAAAAACTTTCTGTTAGCACAGCCTACTTTGACTTTTTGGGGGCAATAGTAATTGATGACATTATAGTATTGAATCCTGTAAATTTCTTTTTTGGGTTCCTACGAGACACCCGCCATTAAGAGTCCTATATAAGAAATTTGACCTTAGTTATATGAGTAGCTCGTGTAAGTTTAATCTTTGAAGGGCGTAATCCACAAATTCTCGATTTTAGATCAACAAGTAAAATTTTTAGGATATTCTTAAATTTACCGGGTGGTTCTTTTGAAAGTGTATACTTCTCCTGAACCCGTGGTTGTTAAATGCAGCAATTCTAGGTAAAAGTCTCCCGTAATAAGGGAAGGGGCGGGACTAGGCTTTTGTTGTTCAACTTATTAAGGATAGGTATATCACGAGCTAGTTTTGGTGTTTTTAGTTAGTTTACATACAAGGGTAAAAGCAATTCAATAGAAGTGTATACCGAGGGATTTCTGTTCCAAACAAGGAGTCTCCCTTATAAGACTAAGTAAGAAATTCGCGGAGCTCTCTTTATAAAATGTAAACAAAAAATCTTGAATCTAACTAATTTAATTGCCAAGGGTATTAGCTTCAGCCAGCAGTGGGTCATTCCAGCACCTTATCCTATTCTGCATGCCCTGCTTATTCAGAGCCTTATGAGCCCCTATTGTTGTATCTTACTATGCTCGATTCTTCCTAATTCCCAATTCTACTAAGAAAATCTATACCTTTTAAAAACCTTGCTTTGCCCAGTAGTAGGACTCCATACACCGGGTAACCTTTATGAATTTACCACGATTAAAAGTTAAGTTAGTCAACAAATCAAGAAAGAGACACCTTCTTCGGTAAGCCTTTCCCTAAGAATTCAGGTATTCAGGATTTTTTTAGGAGTTCTTACTTTCCCTTTAGACTTTAAAAGTACATATTCCAGGATACAAAACAGCAACTAAAAAGCTGGACCCTCTTTCTCTTTCCTAGCTGCTATACTCTTAAAGATTCTACCTTTCCTATACACCCGCTTTCTTATAACCCCCGGGGCCCTTACTAAGAGCTCTGACTGGACTCTCTATCACTATCTTATGAGCCATAGCTACAGCTTTTGTACTTTTCTTGTAACCTATACCTAGGCTGTTTTTTTAGTTATCTATTGGTATTCTATAATAGATAGTAGTCTAATGGATCCTTATTTTGTTTAAAGGGGATTCCTCTTGTCTTGTACTCTGTAGTTCTTGACATCTTGACATAGAGAGGTTTTTGCCTTAGAAAGATTCATTATACTTTACTATTCCCAAGGCTTCCGAAAAAGAAGGTTAACTATATTGATAGGGCAGAGATACCTTATGCTAAGAGTCATCAACCAAAGTCTTACTTAAGCCTCTAAATAAATTCAAAAGGGAAACCCTTCCAACCTCTTAGAAATAACACATGGGATTCTTTTATTATATAAGAGGTTATAAGAAACGGTAAAATTCTCTAAGCAAAGAGTGTATCACGTATTTCTTCCAAAAGGGCTTGCGGTTCCAAATAGGGCGTACGCTTTAGGGATTCTTCATGTAGAAAAGTGAAATTTGCTAGAACAAATACAAGTTTCAAGCAAAATTCTATTTAATAAAAGAAGAGATTATCCTACCTAAAAGAGTCTTATTTGAGTATTAAACAGCCAGGGTTTTTGTCTAAAAAGAATGCTAATTTAAGAGAGAGCTCGGTTCAAGTAAAATTTTTTTTTCCAAAATAGGTAATCCTTTGTAGAAGCATGCCTAGAAAACAAGAAAAATCCCTAACTCGAGGAATACTAAGAATATGGAAAAGAAATCCTATCCAGAGCTGGAAATTCCTCGTTTCTTTATAACGGCTTAGAGTACCAAAATGACTTATATAAAGAATAAGAATTTAAACCCCTGTACTTCCCTTTCTAAAATTTCTGCTGGAGTTCTTGCCAAAACTAAAAAGAAGTTTGTTATTTAGTTTAAAGAGCTCCCCTTATTTCCTTCTTAACTAAGACTCGTACTCGTAGCCTCCTATCACATTATAAGACTTTTTAAGTACGGGCTTACTTACTCTAAAAACAATTATAGAAGCACCGTTCTTAGTTAGTAAGGCCCTTCGTTTCTTTAACACATAACTGGATTTTCTAGTCAATTGTGCAATCGAGTTTTCTAAGTAAGTTTTTTTACACTTAAGTACGTTTTAACCTGCGCTTTTAAAATGACCTTTTACGTGCTGCTCTCCTTTGAAAAGTAGGGAGTTCCCTATTAGTAAAAAGCACCTATAGAGTACGTAAATTTTTTGAACCTCTAAAGGTCTGCGAGACAACCCTTTTCTGTTTCTGTGAATATTTATTGACTTTTATTTTGGTGAATTTTAGGACATGTAATTTCGTAATAAACTGGGATATAAAGCTCTTTGCATAGTGTTATGCATAAGCTAGGACTTATTTCCCCCTCTCCCGAAAGCTCCTTAGCAATATCGAGGACTCCTCAATTTACTAAATTTCTAAAGTAGTTAAAGTAGTTTACGAACAAGGATTTATTTAAGTCCTTATTAGGTGCAAGAGCCGCTCCCTGTTTTGATTTGAGCAATGGACCTTGAACTTTTTAAGAGTATTATAGTAAGAGACGTGTAGTGAGCCTTAGACTTAGTAGACTGCAGCACTTTCTATGTACAAGAAATTTTTCTCAAGCAGGTAAGTAAAAAGATCTACAATATACAGTCCTAAAAGATTCTCAACTAAATCTTGCTAGGGCCTTTTTTCACTCCTCTTAACTAACAAAATCTAGGATAAAAAAAGCTTGTATAACCCCTCTCAACTAAACTTTATAAAATATTCTCTTTATTCCTGCGTATCAATTTCTAGGCCTTTATCCCAACTCTAGGAACTTACTTACCCTATAAGAGAGACGTCCCTTCAAAGTGCAACCTCTTTTCATAAAATGACTCAACCCATAAAAAGCGCTAATTCATGAAGAAACCTTGGCTAGCCTTTCTCTCTTTTTGCTTTTGCATACTCTCCCTTTCTATTCAAAGCCCCCTAACAGTTTCACTCTAAGTGTATAAATTCTACCTCTTTTTACGACACTTTCTTTGACTCAAACTGGAATTGGCACTCATTTGCGTATATATCTTGGCTACCTTTATGAAATTTTTATAGTTCCTTTCCATCAAGGTGCGAGGATGGCTCCCTTTAGTTGATGGAGAGTGACTTGACAACTCTTTTAACTTGCTAGTCTTCTTAGGTTCTCCATTCCATTAGATCCTGACATTCAATTGAGTCTTATGCGGTCCCGACTGGAAGCTCCTCATCTGCTTCCTCTCTTAACCACTCTACTCCCGCGCGCAGCTTCTCTCCAGCTCCGAGTCTCCTCCAAATGAACAAAAGGGATTCTCTTCTACGACTGTACTTTCCCTCCTTTTAAAAGGCGGGGTTTCCTCTTCGAAGTTCCTATTCTAAGTTTCCTTTGAAAAGGTCCAAGCCCCTTTTCTTATTACACCTGTACGTGAAGTAATGGTTCTCTTTAGCGAATATGACCTCGTCCTGTTTATAGGTTTCATTCGGATCCAGTAAAGCTTGCACCTTCCCCAGCTCCCGTCAGTAACTTAGTGCAACAAAAGAAGTGTCTCTTAATATTCATCAGCTAAAAATCTTCCTATCTAGCTTACATTCTTGACTTTCATGGAATCTCGTTAGTATCTTACTCTTTATTGGTATTAGTCTGTGGTATCTTGAACTACGCCATCGGTGTCTTCTACTAAAAACTACCAGCTCAAACCTTTCAAAAGGCAAAGATATAGGTTAGGGGACATCTAACAAACGACTAACGACTTTTATTGGGTCATGGGTTAAAGTCTTAAATCTTACCTGTTTTAATCTTGCTTTCGATAGAAAATCCTTTGAGAATCCTTTATAGCCTTACCTGACTTGCAGCTCATAATAGCACAATAGCTCAGAAAACTTTACTTACTTAATAGATGGCTAAAAGGGGGATTTACTGCGGAGTAAAACGTACCTACAAGATAACAGGAAAGGGGGTTCATTACAGGGTTTTAGCTGACTTTCTTTAGAGGAGGTTGTGTCGGAAAGAACCTTTTTTAATAAGGATAGAGGGATTCTACTTTTAATAAAGACATTTTAGTAGCTTCTAGGAATCTAGAGAAAAAAAGAATAGAGTTTAGGTTAAGTTATAGCTTATCTTATTAAGGGGATTAAGCACAAGCAAAAGCTTCCCTGACGTTAGTTTACAATTTGTACAAGTTATTTGGGAAAGCTAAAGCAAGAAATTTCCTGTAAAGAACTATAAAGTGAAAGAAGAAAAATGCACCTACCCCTGGATCGAAGAAAACAGACCCAGGGGGTTTATCATTAAAAGAATTTTTTCTTTAGCTTTTTATAGTTATTTACTTAAATTTAAAAGGGGTCTCGGGATTCCAGGGGATCTAAGTAACTTAGGAAAGTTTAGGAAGGATCCTTTCAAGTTTTAATCTACCTATTTTCTTTTGTAACCCTGTGTTTTTTTATAAATAAGAGTTGCCCTTAGTTAATATAAGGAACTGGGACTTTCTTTCCACTGAGTTAAGTAAGGGAAGGCCATAAGAAATTCTAAGGGGATTACCAGCAAGAGCCTCTAACAAGTAAGACTAACAAATTATGAATACGAGAATTCCTGGATTTACCCTGGTTCCTAATAAAAAGTCTAGGGCTAAAGGGTAAATGCTAAAAAACATAGGAAATCTTATTAACTCTAAAAGACCCTTATCTTTTATTGAAAAGTCTTTTTTTTTTATAAAGAAATTGAAGGGAGGCCCTTGAAAAGGTTTATGTGTTATTGAATGGACAATAAAGAAACAGAGCAAAAAAGAAATAGTATAGTAAAGCCCCTTTTAGGAACTCGCTCTTTTCTTTTTTGTTTAGGTTGGCCTAAGCACTTTACTTTATTAGATTCTGGAGCTAATAAACCAAATGCAAATAAATTTGTTGTAAAACGCCCAAACATTTCTGTAGAGGAGTTACCTATTAAGAAGATACTTTATAATTTTTATAATTAAGTTAGGGGTTACCTTAGTAAGAGTCCCCGGTGAAAGCTTAAACTAGAAGCTAATAAGGGCCCTTTTCGTATTTGACTTCTTGTCTTAATTTTAATTACTAAAATTCTAAAAAAATGAGGAACAAACTACAAGAGGATTCCTAGATAACTTTAAGAATTCTTAATATAGCACAAAAGCGCGTTTACCTAAAAGTGACCTCTTAAAAAACACAGCATCTAGAGAAGAACCTAGCTAGCCTGAATAAAGGACTCCTCTAAGTAAGGAACCCCTAATGGAAAATTCCTTTGTATACATTCCCCCAAAGTCCCCGGATTCCTAAGAGGATTTGACAACTGAAATGAAAAACAGAACCCTTCTTTATACACTTTTAATTACTAGTTTTGACTTTCGTAGGCACTCTGTTAACTAGAGCTGGAATTAAGGAACTAGAAAGACTTCTCATTTTATTTACCGGAAAATAATGACTTTAGCGCTACTTCTATATTCCTCAGCAACTTCCTATTTATCCAGAATTTTATATTATAACCAGAACCTAAAGGAAATACTTGTCTATTGTTAAACCCTCCCTATTAGCCGCTCTATTAACCTTATTCATAACTTGTTTGTTACTCTTACGTTTCTTACTCCTTCTTTCATACTAATACTAAAATTCCTTTGTTAACTTTATGGAGGAGCAGGCCGCCCCTTTGTTTATACTGAAGCTCAACAGGACCTGAGTTTTGCCTCTTTAAATTCTAACAAGAACGTAAGAAATAAAAGCTAAGGGCAAAAAAAGAATCTGGATACATTAGTTAGAACAATAACCGAACAGTAGGGCCATTTCCGGCCGATAAAACAGAAATGAGTGCGCCTTGCTTGTAAGGATTCCCCTAATCTGAAGCTTTTAAGTAGGTATTTCCCAAATGCCTTTTTCATGACTTTAATTCTGAACTGCCTTACTTAGAAAAAGCCTGTCTAGTGAAGCAAATCTCTTCTCTAAGAAGAATCCGGACAAAAAACCAATTACCCCTTCCTTTTTGCTTGCCTTGACTTGCTCCCAAATAATATAGAATATTAGTGGAACTCCGGGTATATTATAATTATTAACACAGCTACCTATTTTAAAACTTAATCCTTTGTCATTTTCCCTATCTACATTCTTTATACAAAAAGCTTTTTTATATATCGGTAATTGAACCCCCCATCCATATATAAATATAAAACAAAGTAACATAAAAGCATTCTTACACAGCTATTTTTTTGTTTTAACTAATAAAGAAAAAAAGGGAACACCAAAAACGGACTTTAAAAATCCCTAAGAGAAACTCCCAACCTTTCTAGAACTTCCTCAATCTGTTAGAAAAAGTTGCAAGACTCTTGGTGTATGACTTTCTACTTTAGTTTAGACCCTTATTAATGAGATACGGACTACTTAAATAATTAAAAAGAAAAGAAAGTAAAAGATATATAACTAGTATGCAACACAAAAATTTCCCGCACAATTCCTAAAACAGGGATTTACCCAAGCTTATCTGTAACATTTATTTTAATGGGTACTATGACATTACTAAAAAAAAGAGTCAAATCCCTCACTCGAATTCTTACAGGGCGAGTTGTCGCAAAAGGGGGTTGCTGTGTTGTTTTCTTAAATGGATCCTATTTTACTAAACAAATAAGTTTTGCTTTTTCTTTGCTTGGATATTAAATAATTTATAATAATAAGTCAGATTAAATAAAGGGATAAGTGCTGTTTCAACAATTACTCAAGAAGGGTTGTTTAAGCGCCGAGATCAAAACGTAAAGCAAAGGCGTAGTCAGATTTGAACCTAGGCTTTTGGTGTTTGCAGAAGTATAATCTAACTTTTTAATCTACGGCACTTTTTCGTAATAAAGAGGTATAAGGTAAAATGAAGAATCTTTTTTAAACGTAGTTTTATCCTTAGAGAAATTCCTTACTCTAAATTGAGGCTCTCCTACCAATTTTACTAGCATAGTACTTTTCTCTAGACTTTCACATTAATTGATGGGTAGCTTTTTTCTTATAAATTCTAAAGATAATGCAATTTGAAAACTAATACACAAGTAATTTACGCGCTTTGAGAACTACCTACAAAACGACCCCCGGGGCTTTTCGGAGTATCTTAATGATATAAAAACTTTTAATAAGTCTAGCATACTTTCGTATTTTAAGACACCCCTTAACTTACTTTTACTATAAGGTTTTTATTGACATTATAACCGAGAAGTCTAAATAAAACCCAAACTGCTATCCACTAACTAAAGTAGCACTAACTTATAAAAAAATCTTTATATGTTTTGACGTGTCTTCAAAGAAACTAAAAAGTGCTCCATAAATAAGTTGGGTGCTGGGAAACCCTTAGCTTTTATCGGATAGTATTTACACGGGATTGCGCAGCGTTTTCAACCGAGGAACCCGGGCCTTTTGTTCAAGGATAGCCTGGAAATGTAGTGATATTAGGACCCCTTGTTAGTTATATGTATCCCTGTGTAAAAATCTAGTATAAAAAATGCAACACCTTTACTAGATCTTCGCCCTTTTTATTTTAGTATTATATATAGGAATTCCTCTTAGTGATAAGTACTTAACTTTAGCTTTACCAATAGCGGTAAAAGGACTCAAAGTAGATGCATAGAATCCCCCCTTTTTTGTTCCTTAATTTTTGTAGTATTATGGAAGTCTTCCGTTAGAAAACCTAATAAGATCCTTTTTTGTATGACTTACTTAAGGAGTATCCTGTTTTATGGGCCTTTGGTATTAGACAGCGGATACTCTATGGTCTGTGCTAGAATTATACAAAACACTACTTATAATATGAAGTTTTCCACGGATAGGATGCTTTATAAAAAAAGACGAGCCCCTGTCCTACCATAGGGATTCACCGCTAAAGGAGTACCCACTGTTTCTCATATGAGTCTTATGGCACTTACTTTTGAATTACTCAATAGGCTAGCTTGCGTTTTATGGCGCTTAACTTGCCTTACAAGAAGTTTTGATATTCTTGTAATTTCTATAGTTTTTTGTTATCCTCAATTCTTTTTGTAATTTGTTCCTAAATCTTTTTCTTAAGAGTTTCTTTTTTAGTAGGTTTTAGTATTAATTGCAAGGGCTTTCGAACCCCTGCATGTGAAAAAGATATCACAGTGGATTGCCTGGGCTATTTTTTAATTAAATGGCTGCTTAGTTTACAGTTTAAAGAGCCTGCTAAAGGATTTTCGGGTTTTGGACTAAAACCCTGTGTATTTTAGGCCTAAACTTTTTTAGAAGTAAGGGATACGAAGTAGCGAACATAAAAAACCTAACTTTGAAAAATCGCTTTTGATCTAATGAGGTCTATGCTTTCAATTTTCCTATATTCTACTAACTTATTAGGAGTTACAGATTCTAAATAAAGCTTTATCTCATGTAGTACTTTGCTCTTTATTTATAAGGTACCTTATAAGTAGCACCGCTTCCTAAATTAAGAATAAGGGGTTTTAATACCTATACTGAAAGTAAGCTTTAACATCCTAAACTAAGGATCAACTAAAGCTCAAATATGGAGTTATACACCTAAAAAAGCGAAATTCAAGAGTAAAGGAACCCTTTTTTGTTCCGGATTCAGTTATAGGTAGATTATATCATATCACGGAAAGGCCGCAGCATAGACCTCAACACACGATTTCCTTAATAGGCTGCTAAACGGCTGGAAAAAAGAAAAATTCCCTATCTATATCCACTTTTCCTCGTTAACTTGTATTTTTTTTGACTTCCAAGTTAAAATTAATAGGTAACAAATCAAAGACAATAACTTAAATCTGGGTCTATCAAGACAAAAGGAGTTGTATGCTATTTACTAAAAGAAAAAACCCTTAAATTAAATATTGTTGGAATTTTTAATAATATATACAAGGGGTGCCCAAAAGAATTCAGGGTCTGCTCTAGTGTTTTCCCTCTCATCTTATTAAGAATACAATTAACTTTTTTCATTTTAATTAGTGAACCAGATTCTCGGCTAAGGCCTGCCCAGGAAAGACCCTTTAATTAAAATGGGTCTCTTTATCAAATTCTTCATTTTACATTGTACTGCTTGCAGAGAATGCAGGAATACTCTAGGTAAAGGCAAAAAAGGGGCTCCTTTTTATAGGGCATTGCTCTAATTAATACCAAATTCTTTTGTTTGACAGGAGCTCCCTAAAAAGGGACTCGGACTGGGGAATATACCCCGATATAAAATTATCTCAATAAATACAGGACACCTGCCTTGCGGGGATCCTAACATCACATCTTGTAAAAGTTAGTGAGCTGATCTAGAGTTCCGTCACAAAGACTATACAATGAAGTACACCATAAATCCTTAGTTAAATGACTTGGAATGAATTCTATAGTTGATGCGCGAGTTTCATAAATAAGGAGTTTAAGCCACCTAGATATGCGTATAAATCTTACAAATAGAGGACATGACGTGTTTTAATTCTAGGGATATTCTCCCAACCAGGGCCTTTTTTTTTACATCACGAGCTTCCTCAGTTTATTCTGAAGTTGTTATCTTACATTTGCTCCGGCTTTGCGCAGGCCAAGTCTGCAAAAGGCATTCTAATTATTAAAGGTAGGGTGGGTCTAGGTGGTTCCCCCAAAAATACACACTTGTTTTCACCTAGGTATTCTTAAAAGCAAAAAGCTGTGTATAAACAAAGGGTATCCCCTAAGCGAATTGGCTAACTTAGTGGATTCTCTTTGCGAAGTAATTCATAGAAAACTTCTGACTTATATTTACTAAAGAAATTTTTTATCTTGTCTGAGTAATTACATAAAAGTTTAAGGGGTTTCTTTCTTTTTCATAAAGTATTAGAATTCCCCTTTAGTCAAGCCTCTGTTAGAAAAGACTATCCCTTAGTTGAAAAGGAATCGCTAGGGGTAAAGTCGAGGAGTATAAAAGTTAAGAATTAAGAAAGGACCTCTCTCCTCCGGCATAAATTGCAATTAAATTGAGGGAAAATAAACTATGTAAAAACTTGCAAGACTTTATATATATTTTGAGGTACCAAAGTCTAATTAAAGATGCTCGGACCCTACAAAGTTTACAACGGAATACCCCCACTCGGGAGAAGAGAAACTCTTTAAAGCCAATTACCTATAACAACGCAGTTTGAACCTACGTACGTAAGTCTTGAGGTTGATTTTTTTACCCACAAAGCAAGCCCAGAAGTATATCGAACATAACTGGTAGGTTTTCTTTAAATCTCTTGTATTGCTGAACTCTAAGTTTTGACTTTGAACAAAGGAAAAATTTCTTCGTTGAGCGTAAACCCTTATATACCTATATCTCCGAAAGAACCCAAATAGCCTACTCTATATCTGTTTCCTTCTTAAAATTTTTAGCAAGAGCTCGGAGTTTTTCTTAAAAAAGGCTAGGTCTCTACTCCAGTTTTACTCATTTTCTACCAGGAACTTGCGGATATCGTTAATATATCTAGTAAAGGGGAACCCCCTATCCTAACGAGTTTTAATAGAGCCCTTGTATAAAGGCCCATATAGTATAGCGGATTCCCTGCAAAGGAAGTTTGACTATCAAAAGTCCTTCTGATACCGTATAGATTAGACCCTATCTGGACTTGAATGCGCATATTCGTACATGACCCCTGTGAAAAGGTATAAGGAAAAAGTTGTAATGGGATGCTAAAAAGTTCTTTATAAGAAGACGGGCCTTTTTCTAAGTTGGAGCTCTAAAGCTAATCTTAGCCCGTCAAGTTCTACTTAAATTCTAAGAAATGTAAAAGCAATTTTAACAAGAGTTCGTGTATTTCTACATTTTATTTTGCTACGTCTTATGCTTTTTGATAAGGTTTAGTCATTTGCGGAAGAACAAATACTTAATTGCAGTTAGGGTAGGTAACCTTAGAAGACGTGAGTTTTACGAATAAAGAGTAACTGAAAAGGGTATACACTGAGGTATATAGGGTTCGCTTAAAATACCAAGTCCGGATCTAACAGTGAAAGCTAGGAGTGCTTCATTTAGCAAAAGAAATTTCATAGGCAACTCAATAGACTTAGACCTTGTCTCTTTTAAAGTTTATTATAAAACACTTATTTATGTGTTTTTCTCTTAACAGAATTTGAATATCATTGTAAACCTGGCTTATGTAGGTTTCCTAGTAGGGGAGTCAATCTATTTAGTGAGGTTTTTTGACTATAGGAAACTTTAGAATTATAGAGTTTTTAATAAGCATCTGGGTAGCCAAATGTAATACAAAGTCCTGACAGAGGTCCAAGGATATGTTCTGCTGCTAGTAAGTTTTTTGATTTGATTCTAAAGTCTTCCTCGGTATCTTGATTTTCAACGCCGGTAATATCACGAACTAGGGATTTTTTTGACTTTGCTGCACAAGAGAACCCATTACCCTTGGGTAAGTCGAGCTAAATTTAAAGGTTTAGGACCTCTTTTTGAATATAAGGATCCCATTTAATTAATAGAATAGTAGAGCCCAGAATCTTGAGTATTTGAGATTAATAACTAGGGCAAATTTCCATTTATTGCTATTTATTAATTTATTACAGAGATTAAAGGAGTATATCTAAGTATTGTATTTAGTTTTTGTGATTGGGCTGCGCTTTATTATAATAAAAGGAGTCCCCCTTAAAAATTTTTTAGACTATGGATACCCCTAACTTGTACAATATTATAAGCATCTCGTTAGAATTAGGACCCCTTTCCCTGCATTTTCAATAGGGAAATGCCTTAGCGAAAAGGAAAACTCCTTTGTAAAGTTCTTGAACTTAAGGCCAAATTACTTTTTATAATATACCCATAAGATGCAAGCTGCCCCAAATCTTATTTTTAAGAAAAACACTTATATATCTTCCTTTATTCAAAGAAGGCTCCTGGATTACTAGCAACCGTGCTCTCACTACTACTGCTATACCTTTTATCCTGTAAATGTATTGAATAGAATAATAATAGAACACACGTATAACTAAACCTTCTGGCGATTACCCTATACTCATAATTATCGAATTCCTGTTTTCATTATCAGACTAGACTATTCTCCAGTCCAGAAAAACCTAACTAAAAAGAACCTGCAGGAATCCCCTTTAAGGGAAGAAAAAACTAAATGAATCCTCATTGAGCGCACCTAGATATGATTCTAATTTCACAAAGCTTGGTATTTGGGGAAAATGAAAGACACGGGCCAATAAATAGGGGACTAATGAAAGAACTTACTTTCGATATGGGAATTGATGGGAATTGAAAAGGATCCAATCCTTTTGTAGGAAGTTGGAAGCCTTATTTATAGAGTGGAAAAGCAAAGTACAAAGTATCAGAGACAGAACTTAAATAAAATTGTACTCGGATAGAAAACTCCTGAAAAATCTTGCTTGAGTAAAAGCCCTCTTTATAAGGAATCCGTACAATCAAAATTGGGGTAGGTTGACTTCTATTTGTAACTTTTTAATCAAAGAAAAAATTCCGAGGGTTCTAATTTTCATTCTATGATATTAGAGATATTTGACGGAAACCCAATATACAACAAGACTTAGGATATTTTTATGCAACTAATATACCGGGTGGGAGTGCTTCGAGGCTTTTCTAAGTAATTGCACAGGGTAAAAATTTTTGTTAGAGAATTTGACTCCTTTAGTTGCTGTTAGGAAGTGAAGGGAGTGTTGCATTCTAGATAGGGGAGGAGCCGCTCTTATCTTATAATCGAAGTTAATTGTGCCTGTAGTGATGCTTTCTTTCTGTAGCTTGCTCTGAAAAGGTGGAGTTTTTCTTTTCATCTTTAAGTGCTCTGGAATTCTCTATACATACCTTCGCTTTACCTTCTCAAATCTTTGCCTAACAAAAAAATTATAAGGTTAGTTTAGGAGCTTAAGCGATAATTATATATCTCTTTAAAATCTAGGGGACTCCTTTATAACTATGAAATAAAACCAATACTCAGCTTGATAAGAACCTCTGACATACTTTTATCTAAGTATAAGCAGCCTTAGACTTTGTGCTCAATAGGGGTTTTTCTCGGGTCTTAGCCCGATCCTTAGGGGTAATCCTCGTTTTTACTATCCTAGTGATTGGATCTTAGCACCCTTTTGAACGAGGTTAAAAGCCTAATAAATCCAGTTTATGAATACCTTATTTATCTACGTCTCTGAATAGGCCTTCTTAAACTTAAAGTTAGAGCTTGAAGGCGCTTAAACAAGCGAACACACACGAGAACCCTTCCTGGTATTTAAGAAATAAGGAACCCTATACTGCACCCCCGCTTAACTCTGGGAACTGGTATCTCATATAGAAAAAAGGTTTGAGCACCCTAAACTAGTGATAAATAGCATTCTAGATAGTAACCTCGGGGGTTATCTGGTTTAGTCCTAAATCCCTTTTGAAAGTCTTTACTAAAGAAAGGTGTGCAGAAGTATGAAAGTTAATCAACAAGCATAAGGGGTAGGACTTGAACTCACGTATTGTCTACTAGAATAAGGAATAAGAGAATTCTGGAGCTAAAGAAGTCAAAGACTTTTTATTTGAATTTACTATCTCTCTATTATCTTATTACATTACTAACTAATAAGAAGTATGTATAATAAGAGTAACTATAAGTAAGATATACATAGACTACTTGCTAACAGGATCCAGATACAGGCAAGAAGGAAGACCCATAAAAAGAACAAGAAGAATACACTAGCTAGAGTAGGTACAGGCCAGACTCGCAAGGCCCTGGGACAAGTAGCATTACTAAAAACCCCCGCCCCGGATATAGGGGTCTTATCAATAGTAGACTTTCTCGAAGGTAATTGTCATTTTCCGGGGGAGTTTTGAGAGTTCCTAAATTAAGGGTTTTTAAGAAACAATAGGGGTATTATGATTTTAGAGAGCCAGAGGTATTAAGGTATGCATTAAGAAGTCGAGAAAAGTATGGTAAGAAGTATAATAAAATATAAAAGAAATTTGACTTGCGGATAATGCCTTAAAACCAATCCCAACTCAACTTCAGAAAAGGAAAAGCTGCTCTTAATCTTAAGGGTCCCTATAATCAATATTATATTGTTTACACAAAAAAATCATTCTGCTACAATACTTTTTAAAATCTGAATGCAGCAAAGTCCGTTGCATAGGTTAGATTATTCTTATTATACCGCTTTCTTATAATCACATATTCCGGGATAAAAAAATAGTAGTCCAAGTAAGTTTGAGGGAAAGATTAGAGAAACCGGAGTCAAGTCTCCTCCTTGAGATTATAGGATTCCCTTTATAATAAATGCATTCACGAACTGCAGGCAGAATTTGTACTAAAGTAGTACATACCATATATCCGGGACTGTTATAGACCAAAGGGGAGTCGAGAACCCTTCGTACATACATTTCATTTAGTAGGTATAGCAGGAGTTGCCCCCTTGGAAATGCTTTGGAATACTAAACTATGCCTTTGTCTATGTAGTATAAGACCTTTTTCACAAGATGACCAAGAACTCGATTCATGCATTTTGGCTACACATCTACGAAAAAACTTTCTATATTACTTTAATATAAGTATAAGTAAGTGTATATAGTATACCTTTGATAGCAATTCCTAAGACTTTCAATCTACGGTTCTCCCCTGAAATGGGAATTCCTTGCACGGATAAAGTACACAAAAATGGATCGGACTTGACTATCAACTGTTACCGGAATTGACCCCCTTTTTTATTTTACGAATATAAAACAGATTGACTCAAATTGGAAAATAAGAAAAATCACGCATGTTCCATGGCTAGCACTATTTTCTATTTTTGGTTTATTATTAGTATATTTCCCGAAACAAAAAAGGCAGACATAGTAAAATTTCTGTTCTCTATTTTGTCCCTTTTGCGTGATTCTGACTACAGATTCTAGCTTATTCCTAACGTAAATGTATCTAAAAGTAAAATCTTTTAGAGATTTGTAAGTTTTAGCTTTATTAAAACTCTTTTTTATCCAGAATTTCAAAATACCGATTCATTCCAAAGCAAGCATCCCAATTTTTCTTCTTAGAGGCCCAAAGTAAGACTTAACCCCTCGCTTATTGGCAAATCTCAACCCTTTGAAATCCGTTGTACTTGAGTATTTTCTTGAGACATTCAAAGAATTCTTTACCCTTACTGTGAATTTTGTAGGTTCGAAGCTTAGACTAAATCATATATACTAAGAGTTTTGTCTCGTATAGTTTGAGACCCTCTTGAATAAGTGCTTGTTTGAATTTTGGTTGGGCGCTTTCCGTGCACTCAGAAAAGGAAGATTTTTTATGCTTGTCATATGGGGACTTAGGACTCTCCCAGCTACTGCTTTACAAGTAAAACATTTCTTAAATTCTTAGAGGTCGTTAAAAAATAAGTCAAACTTTTCCTAAAAAAGAGTTCTTAGTGCATTTTGTCCTTAAATTTATGCCAAAAGATAGTGTGACTCAGAATTGCTCACTCAAGGTTTAAGGTCCCCGCCTTCTTGATAGAAAGAGATTCCGTTAGTTTTAATACTTCTTCCTTTTAGGAGCCCCCACAGCAGGATTCATTTGAGATTTTTGAGGGAGACTTCCTTTCAGCCCTAACATTAAGAAGATAAATATGGGGGCAGTGACAAAAAAAAGAGGACTCTTTAAAGGGCTCTTGACCATTCAAAATAATATAGAACTGGGCTAATAGAATTTTTTTCGTTTACCTTTCTTTTTTAAGTGAATAGGCTTTTATAATCAAAGATATTTGGGATTTCAAATGGGCAGGCCTATGATAGTGCAGAAAATTGTATGTCCAAATGTTCGGACTTCCTCTACATACTTCTTAGATTTTACTTAGTTGATTGGTAATTTTCTTCTCCTGTCGATACCTAGTTACTAGTTACAAGTAGATCAAAAGGTTATAAATAAGTAAGCGCTATACTTTATGTCAAGTACTACTTTGTACAAAGGGTGCTTAAATCTTTTTTGAAAAGCACGGAGGGAAATTTCTGGAGACGCCAATGAAGTTCTTGCTTTTTTTGGGTACCCCCTACTTATTTTTAATAAAGAACCATAAGCTAAAATAGGAGATGGGAAAATTCCCTGTAATTTTCTTCTTTCTATAGGACTCAATTAAGATGAGAGTCACAACTATTAAAGAGAATATTATTCGCTATTTAAATTTAAAGGGTTAACACCTTTTATTGAGTAAAGTTACACCTAACTTTAAGTTAGCTCAGATTTTTTTACTATTATTCTATATCTAAAGTTAGCTTTATTCTCTGTAGGATTGGTATTAAAAATTCTATTGCGTATTGGTGCTGCTTCGATTCGAACCTTCGGCGCCCCCTACAGTTTTATACTTATAGTAATTAGATACTTAGGGCCTTTGAGGGCTAAAACTTGCGCCGGTATTTCAATTTCAGTCCATGAGCCTTTTTACAAAATCTAAATAGAATTTCTTAGGATAAAAGGGCAGCCATTTACTAATTAACTCGACGACTTTTTAAAACTCAGGAATATAAAATAAATGTTTAGGAGTCTAAACCCAACCTTACTGAAGCTGTTTTCGAAAAAAGAGTCCCTGTCAAGTATGAGGCGAAGAACCCCTTTATATATAGAGAGCCTTATCGGACCGAAACTTTCTTGACTTTCATTTTGTAAAACAAGACACCCTTTTAAGAGGGCACTCCCAGATAGGATAGGGATCTTAGGGGTAGGGCTTGAACTCTTGTTACCGGGGTCTTCTTTATTAGGTCAGCTTATGTAATGGAAACTCTTTTAGATTAGAAAAGAACCGAAGGAGAGTTTTATTCTCTTTCTGATCCGGGTTTTTAAGTAGCAAGGCACACGGGGCAATATTAATAAAGTTTATAAGGAAGTCCTCTTTCTTAGCCTTTTTAGAGATTCTTTTTTTACTTTATAATTTAATTAGATAGAGTACCCTTTAAGGCACGAAATTTAGTAGAGATGGGAAAAGTTTCAGTAGATAGAAGCGTTCTTATTGTGCCCCAGCAGTTGATATTATATTATCCTATTTTTAGGAATGCAAAGCAGGTATGCTTGCTCTGGAGACTCCGGATATTTTTCCTTGTTCTTCTTTATATTAGCTTGTTTCATCTTGCCCTCATTGTGTTTAGCCCCCACTTAGCATACTGTAATAACTTTCTATTTTGGGTCCTTGAAAATTCTATCCTTATTCATTATTCATTCTTATACTATCTTCCCCTTTTTATTGGTAGCATTTTTTGTAAGCATTTGCTTTCTTAAATTTAAATAAAGTAGAAAAGAATATTTGGAGTATCGAGAGGGGTCTCGTTGATTTGCTTCTCCTTATATATTTTGAAAACTTTACTTAGGACTAAAAAAAGTTTGGGCGGTTAAACCTAAGGAAAGTTCTACTTACGTACGTAACTCCATATCTCGGATACCCGTCTAGGAATAGAGTATAAAACACGGAATTTCTACGATTCAAAATATTAGATCCCGCTTTAAAGAGTATACAAACCATAAAAAAGCACGCACATTTTACGAAATTCCAAAAGCTTTCAGAGCCTCTAATTACAAATTCCCGAGTTCTAGAATATTAATATAAAGATAAAGAGGGATTTAGTAGGTATACCTTAAGGCGGGTTCTTGGCATTCTACCCCCATTTACGTGTTTTCTTGTGTTACTGCATATCCATATATTTTGGTATCAATTTAGAGTTAACCCCTCTTTTTAGAAGGCTTATCATTTTCTAGTCATTTAGTCTCTTATCAATTCAATAGAAATTTTAGTGTACTCGTTTACAAAAGTCTTGGAAATACAACAAGCCCCTTTTTAGGGTATTAAAATAAAATACACTAAGGCCTGTTAGAAGTAAGGAGCATTTTCCAAGATAAAGGTATCTACTCTATGTAGCTCGGGCATCAGGTATTTAGATATAAACTTAGGGATTTTCCTGATTTAGGGTTCTAAAACTATGACATGGTATATCCCGGATAAAAAAGGGGGTGCACCGCGCTATTATTGCTTTTATTAATTACCTTTCTAAACAGGAAAATAGGGCTTTGACTTAAAAAACCTATTGAAGTCTACTGTCTCGCTCAAAAGCACAACAGAGGAAACCCCTTTAAAATTCCTGTACTTCGTTTCTACATTCCTGAAAAGAGGTACTTTAACTAGTAAGAGGGACCTCCAATTTAGCTAAAGAGAATCTTGGGATTAAGCTCTGATTAAAGCCTTTTTCCCATTTTAGAAGCGCTCTGTACCTTTTATGTGAAAAACAGAGAGCTAGGAACCTCAATGAGTTCTTTAATTAACTTAGAAATCCTGCAATAAGCTTTAACCTTATATTAAATTAAAACAAAAGGGCATAAGAAAAAGGATAAACACCATGCGATTTCCTTTTGATTAATTCGGGAATCCTTTCCAGAATTTATACCTATTGAAAGAAATTCTACTTAAGGAAACACGTTCTAAACCCTCCAATAGATAATGAAACTCTTTTATAAGACCCGGTTCCACGAGAAGAGCTGGGATTACTTGACTTTAGCTAATACAAATGAGGAGCTTTTTGATAAGTGTAGAAGTGTTCAAGAATCGGGATAGGCTAAAACACTACCAAACAAAGACTCTTTCTTCTTTCACTTAACACGAGGTAGGTTCCGAGGTACTAGTACTCTTACATAAATTATAATAGAGAGTAGGCCGTATCTTATAAAGCTGCAGTAATCTCTTAATTTACTTGTGCTTGTATATTGACTTTTAAAGAAGTGGTGAAAATGGAATGAATCGAGTTTTTCCATAAAGAGTCCCCTTTAAGTCGACACAGCCAGATCTAATAAGGGTCAGGCTTTTTTTATAGCAATAACTTTGTCTATCCTATAGAATTCCGTTTTTTGCGTATTCGCGATATATTCATGTATATCCTATAAAAGTTCTAAAGAGAAGAGTTAGACTCAATTTCAATGGACGCTTCTTTCTATAAAACGAAACCCACCCCAGGTTATACGGGGGCTTCTTTCCCATTTTGCGTTTTCAAGAAAATTTAACTATAAGGTAGTAAAAACTAGAATTTAATTAGATTAGCGAGAATAAAATAAAGAAAGTAAGAACATAAAAATTTTATTAAAAAGGAGTCCGGTTTCTGTTTACAGGGGTTTGTCTAAATTAGAAAGTTGATTAATTAGTAGCAAGAAATATACAAAATAGTAGAAAGAATGAGTTTTCAAAGTCGTTACCTATTTGTTTGACAATCCTGTATTCAAAGGAGAGGGTGCCCCACCTGAACGCTATTAAGCAAGTTCGAGTAGCTTCCTACGATCTTGGGCCAGGCCAAAGTACAAACTGAAGAGAAGAGAAACCTAGGGCGAGAGTCTCAATTCCAGGATTAAGTCTTGTATTTGTCAAAGTAATAATGAAATTTCCAATAAAAATGTTAGATTCCCTACTGTTAAGAACTCAGTATAGCAGATGTTAGGTCCGTTTTTATACCTACAAAAATTTCTTGTACAAACTACGGTAAAGAGTAGTAAGTTTATATTATATGGCGTTTCGTTAAGATCCGATGGCTAAGAGAAAGAATTTTTATACTATATTTTGAGATACAGAGCACTTGTAGTGGAAGGGGTCCATTACTCAAAGAGTAAGATGTTAAAAACTCGAAATTCGATTTTGCTTTTTAATGGCTATATCGGGCATATAAAACATAAGTAAATCCTGACATAGTAGTAGTTGAGTACTTCTAAGACTAAGAAGAGAGATCCAAAATCTAGAAATAAAGAGAGGTATGCATAAGAAAAAAGGTCTGTAAGAATTTGGTGGGTATGGTAAGGGATCCTTTACAAGCATAAGAGTAGACGTGTTATAAACTTAGTCCAGTTCTGTGTGCTTTATGAATATCAGGATACTTGTCGAGGACTTTTGGGGCGTAAAGTATTCAAGCTAGCTACTGCTTTAAATTCAAATTGAAAAGAAATCCAGGTTAATACGTAATTAGGGAAGTCAATTTTATGTATCAATTGAGATAAACGAAGAGGAGTTTCTACACAACCTTTAGTTTAGTAAAAGTTAGTGTTTCCTTCGCCTCGGTCGATGCCTACAAAAAAACCCGGATATATCTACATAAGTTTCGGAATTAATTCTAAAACAAAGAAAAACCTTTTTTATCTAACCCTTAAAATTAACAGAACTCCTAACTAAATCTAGGAAATGAAATAAAGGAATTCGAATATCATCCTACTAAAGAGGGTGGCCTCTACAGTATCTTATACTATACACTATTTTTGCAATAATCCTTTAGTTTTTCCAAGAGCAAAGAGTTACTTATCAAAAGCACTGCAAGTTCAAAATCTTTCATTATCATTAAAGTTTTATTTATAAAAAAATAGAGAGCATTAAGCCCTTTGCTAACAAAAGAATTTTTATACTATCTGGGGTAGAGATAACAAGCTGAAATATGTTATTTTAGGTCATAGCTTCATAGCTATAGAATCCCACAAGACAAGGATTTACACTTTTTATAGAATTACGGAACAGGGTTAAGTGAATATCTCTAAACTCCTGAACCCCGGTACTGATAATTTTAAAAAGACTTTTTGTAGAGCAACCCCCTGGACAGGAGTTTAAGGTAACCTCTATGGATGCTTTTTGTACTTTGGGTTATTCCTTATTTTCCGTATGCAGCTGCGCTTCTTATTTATCAGCTAAACTTTAGGGAAAATTCTTCAAATTAAAGAGTCGTTTAAGAGCCCTTGTCTGATATATAGGTCGAAACTTATCTAGTAAACAATCCGTTATTTCTTTGCAGGGTTCTCCTGTCGAGTATAATTCATTTTCATTATTCTTCGCTTTTCCAAGGTTCACGTACTTACAGAAAAAACTCCAGGCTCTATATAACTAGCTTATTTATATCGTTTGTGATTGTAAATGTAGTGACTAACTCAACTTAAATAAGGGCTGCTGGAAAATTAGTTACCTTTTTGGAAAGTTAAGATGGGTTTTTTCTTTTCTGGGCACCTGTTTTGGTAATATATTCTTCGAAAAAGTGTGTTGCGTTATTTGGCTTTTAGTAGGGCAAGTCTTTAAGTTTAGGGAAGATATATAAGATAAGAAGCCTAATTTCTGTTTCTGCGGTAAAAAAATCCTTAGAAAACCTAGTAGCTAACTAATCTGTTAAGAAAGAAAAAAAGAAAGCACATTAATATTAAGAAATTCGGTAATTGCTGGACTAATCAAACCACAAGAACTTAATTCTTTGTAGAACCCAAAATCTCACATGAAAAGGGGAGCCTGCCTCTAGAGAATCCTTATTGGCAATAAAGACTTTACCTCTTTGAGAGGATACTCATAGGGTCCTATCTTGAACACCAAGATTAAAAACGAAAAAAGCTTCCGCCATTTACTACATACCAACATTAGCTAGCATAACATAAAAGGAATTCTTAGGGAGCCTTTTCCGTAGTCATAAGGGGTAGATATTCCGAGCTAAATCTACGAAAAAGTTATTCTAGGACCTAGTTAACTTCCTCTTGAAATTCTTCCTCTGCTTACTAGTTTCTTGATAAAGGGGAGTTCTAGAGCAATCTACTGGCTAGTTTAGGCCATTCGTTAAGTTTCTAAGGCGAAAGGGAGAGTAGCCCATCAAAAGGAAGACACTTTGTGAAAACTTTTTTCCAGGCTAAGAAGGGTCTGTAAACTTTCTATTTTCAGGAAAGTGGTCGTAAGTTGAAAAAGTGAATTCTATTTGATTTGTTTTTCGAAAAGGTCTCTTTTTACACTTTTGTTATAGAAATCCTTGCCTAGGCTGTTGATCTCAAATTAACATAGGGTACTTTTTAGGCCTGTGTGTGTCCTTGTGCTCGCACTTTCCTTCGTTAGAAATAAAACAATTAATATACTCAGTTTTAACAAAACAAGTTGGACGGATTCAGGCCCTCTTATATTATAAACCCTAGCTTTGCTTTTGTCAAAGTATATAAGGTTTCTTGCTCGGCCTTTTTGGACCTTGTATTGTATAGAATCTTGCATGGGAGTTGTACGGTCTCCTCTTGGTAGATCTTTTAGAGTTTAGTATTCACTTAGTAGAAGGCTTAAAAAATCTCGCTTCCTTGTAAAGAGTTATGGATATCTCCCAAAAGAGATCTCCAGATTAGTGTTAAAGTACGGACTGCAACCTCCCAACTTAGGTTCAAATCTGTATATCGCTCCAATTTCTTTGTCAACTCTCGATCCTTATAGTAACTCTTGTTAAGTTAGGCGAAAACCGAAGGTTCCGAAACGAAACTAGAAGACTTACCCACTTAATTATGATACGGGGCTCTATACTATAATAATATGCAACTCTTTGTAATACTTTTAAAAAGAAAGATTTAGTACTAGTTACTTTGCCGGGTTTAGTGTAAGAGCTTTTAAGAATAAAGTTTCCTGTTATCAGTTTTCTAAAGGAGCTATGAATACCCTTTAAGCGAATGCAAATAACTGAAAAATGTACAATCCTCGGCAGGCTGGCGTATGCTTTTTTGGCATTTAAATAGGCTTATAAATTTTTAATTAGTATAGAGGAGATTCCTATTATAACCCTCTATCTATTTCTATTTAAGTGATTCCAACAACATAAATATTAGGCTCAGTCTTTTTCTTTAAGGCCTCTCCAGTGACAAAGAGAAATGCGCTGAATAATCGAGTCTTAAAAGCAGAAGGAAATGCACTTGTTTAGATATGTATTAAAAAAACTCCTTACTTTAAATCCTTGTCTTTATAATATAAGAATACCTCGGTTTAGACAAATTCCAAGGGAACTTCTTTGGTTATCAAAATCCCTCTAATCTGGGGCGGATAATCTCTTAAATACCTTATAACCACACCAACCTGCTTATTGCACACTTACGGTATCCCTTTCCTCAGAGATCTCACTTTCTTAGCTATACGACTTCTCTCTCTTAAATTGAAAACTCTACCTTGACTTAGAGCCGGAAAAACTTCTACTGCCAATTTCCTTGAGCAGTTAACTATAACGTAACAGTTTCTACCTTGACAAAGAAAGTATAGTGTATGGGCTATTACTTTCTCTTAAAATAATCCAGAATGGAAGAACTCCTGCACTAAGAAATTTCTTAGAACGCTTTGTCGCTTTAAACTAAGAAAAAGGAATTTTTCCCTTTTTAATAATATAAAAGAATCCCATAGCAAATCTACTTTTATAGAAATTTCCTCATAACTTATCGCTGCACAGGAATGAGAGAAACTAAGAAATTCCTATTTAACTTAGGACTGCCCCTTTTTTATTACCTTGTGCTTATTATTACCTGCTTTAATACCTATTAGAGCTAAAACTTTCCTTTAGAATACTAAGATTAGCTACCGGAATCCATATACCTGAACTCTATATCTTACCTTTCTCGAGAACTGTGTAGCTTTAGTGTCACTCAGTATCTTATAGGCTTGTTTATAGAAGTCTTAGTATTATATGTAAGTCAAAATCTATTTCTTCTATTTAATTTAGATTCTATTGAGATAGTAAGTGTAGGTATAGTAGTTTTAGGTAATAAAGGTATATTCCTATTGCCTTAATTGTTATTACTATAAAGAGGACACAAACCTTAATAGTCTAGGGGTCAGTGCCAGCCTGCTAAAAAGACTGATTTTTTGTTGGTGCACCCAGGAATATTATGTGTTACTTGCGATTTAGGTTAAACCTGGACTTCCGTCTTTTTCGGATTGGTTTGATAAATACAAATATACAAGAAAAAGTTGGATTGTTTGTAATTTCTTTGATTTTAGAAAAAAAAGGGATCCTTTATAATTGCAGAGGTAAAGACGTAGCACAATCTCTAACAATACAAACTCTTTAAGAGCGCAAGAAAATCCAGAGGAAAAAGTCTTTCTTTTTCTAGAAAAAAGGAGGTTTTCTTCCTGTATAAATTTCCCCTGTTTTTGAAAAGGCATTTCATTTTAAAGGGTAATATAGACGAATATATTCTTTTTATGTCCTCTGCAAAAGGAGACCCTGTTTTAAGTTTACTTTGGGTTGAGATTGCATAATTTTGAAACACGAAATTAGAGTTGCTATCTTTCCTAGAATGTTGTTAAACCAAGCCTTAATTAAAGGGTTTTTTGCTGCTATACAAGCGTCAATAAAGTTCTAAAAAATGTCATTAGTAGAGGTCTATATAAGGATTCCGGATAGGTTTCGTTTTTAAAACCTTGATTAAATTTCCAAAAATTTTTTATGTTTTATATAGCTTTGAAAGTTCATGCTTTTTAACCTCTAATCAAGGGTTTCCCGTAACCCATTATAAGCTCAGAAGGACTACAGAAATAGAACTCAAAGTCAAGGAGTAATATAACTTAGCTCAAACTATACTTATATTAGGTTGATGACTCTTTCCTAAAACCCCATGGAACCTATTACCGTTATTACCTTAGAGAATCCTATACAATCTTAAACAAGGACTTTCTAACAATAAGTACAACCACAGTAGAAATACAGCCTCTATAGCTCCTCCTTTCCTAACTGCTATACTAATCGTAATAAAGAATTAAGTAAGAAGCAGCATCTAATACGGATAAAGAATCCAGGTACAGGTCTAGCTCTAATATAAATACAGAATACAAAGCAACAAAGAAAACAAGTAAAAAAGAGCTCCGTTGACAATTCCTATACAGCATTCCCTCGGGCTCCTTTTAGAAAAGCAAAGTAGCTCCCTTCTTATAAGCGTATACCTATACCTACTATGAAATACAAAAACCGGGTCTCGTAAACTGAAGAAAAGACCTTTCCTTATAAATGAGGCAGGATACTCTTCAGTTTGATAAGTACAAGATAAAGTACAACAAATCTAGATTAATTCCAAAAGACCCAAGCTATTATCTAGAATAGTCTAACACGTTTAGGGGCTTATTTAACGCCTGTTTCATCTGTTTAGTAGGAGCCCTAAATTCCTATACTCTAATACTAAATTAACTAGTAAGAAATTGTGCTATAAGTCTCCTAAGGGAATTCCGGTCTTTTTCTTAGGTTCAAATCCTTGCGCTCATCTACTTTTCATTCCTTTATGGAATTGGTAACTGCAAGATACTTTAAGACTTTCTCTCCAAATAGCTTGAACTTTACCGAGACACGCGTCTTTCTGTTATTTTAAAAACTGCGATCTTTAACAATGGGTTTTTCTCCTAAGCTAAAGGTGTCTTCTTCTAACTTGCTTAAAAACAGGCCCTAATCCTACAAAATTCCTGGTTTGTAACTATGGGGAATATCTATTCAATAAAGAATAAAGAAATCCTTATTAAATTTGAATAGATACATATGAAGATACAACTCAATTCTAAGGCCTCTTTGGCTGGTATACTATGGTTTTTAAAAAACCTTGGCTACGTCAGTATAACTAAGTTGGGTGTGGCTATAAGGTACTATTACTAAATTATACTCTTTCAAAATTTTCAGTGCTGTTAAAAGAAAATGGGGTATTGTTTCTGTAAGCAAAGACTTTTCTTTATTACCTGTCTTAGGGGTGTGGGAGCCCTAGGAGTAGCTGTTTTAGTAGTATAAATAGGGGGTTTAACTCTTTTTTATTTGGATAATAGCTGCAGAGTCTAAGGAGAAAGTCTAAACTCGGTCAGTCCAGGTCTTTCTACTTATATACTCCCTTTTTGGATTTACTTTTATCTGGAATTGGAAATCTTGTAAACAGAGGATTACAGGAGCAACTCTTAAAATAATACTAAAACTTTACTTTTACACAAGGCTCCATAAGACCCGGCCCTGTTTCCGTTATAGACCCCTATGCCTCAAAATAACCGAACTCTTGCTTTTTGTGACTCGCAAAACGCTGAAAAATCGGTACTCAAATGAAATCCCGTAGCTGCTTTGATTTTCTGCTAAGAGTTACTTCTCTGAAAAGAATAGTTATAAATTAGAATCTCGTTGAGTAGTTAGCATTTAGCTTGAAGGAATTCTTTTTCTCTCCTTAGTAGATTCTAGTCGAAGAAGATTATTAGGGTTCCCTTACCATTTTTTGTTACTTGGTTTCCTTTTTGCTGCGCTTTACTCACTTCGGTAACAAGTAGTTTTCCATTGAGTTTCTTTAGAAATGTATCTTATATAAGGTGGTTTCCAACAAAGACAATTTCTTTTGTAATAAGCTAAAGTTTCCTTCTTCACTTCATCTATCTTGGATTAGTAAGATTCTTTTTCGTCGGAATACCTGTACTTGCTTTCTGACTCTTACTGAGACTTTTTCTTGGTACCTAAGCCTAAACTCTAAAAGAAATTCCTAAGGAACAAAAGGTCTTCTTTTTACTTTAGACTTTGGAGATTCCTTTCTATTTATACAAGGAAATTCCTGACAAATCCCTATCTACAGCCTTCCGAATCTAAGACCCTGCCTTTCTCCTCTAGCCAAGTCTTTGTACTACCTGCCTTATGAGATATACCTCTCTAAGTCCAGGTCTTATGCAGTCTCTTTCCTTAGAGCCTTTGTAGCTGCTTTCTTAGTCATACTCCTTAAGAGCTAAACTCTGTATCTTCTCTATCAGGTTCTTCTTAGGATTTGAAGCCCTTACAATTCACTACCCCTGGAGCTAGACTCTCTTTGATAGCTGTTTTTTATGAGTCTTGATAATACCTCTACTTTTCATCTAACAGGGGCATACGGGTCCTGGATTTCTCTTAAGAGTTCTATTACCTACAAATCTTGTGTAGTTATAGTTTCATAGGTCTTCCTCTTATATTGTATTAGAGTTTAATAGAGATAGATTTCTTACTTTTGTTAAGGATAAGACCCCCTCCTTGTTATTGGTATAGAGAGGAGAGAAACTGAAAAAGTTAGTGTACTGCAGCAGCGCGGAGGAAGGGGAGGGTAAGAAGTATAGTATATGAGATAGCACAGTAATACGTTATAACCAACATCAAGAATTGAAACTGAGTTACCTTTATTTTAGACTCTTCATACCAGAAATACCTAAACTCTTGCTTTCCAGTGAATTAGGAATTAGAGGGATTCTAAAACTAGGAAAACTTTGGATTACTTAAGAAATGACTTCCGACCTCTTCATAGCTTTCGGATTAGCTAGGCCCGGCTTCTTGAGGGGAGTACCCGTCTTAGGAGTCTTCTTCTTGCAGCCTCTACCTGTAGCCAGAATCTTACTACTCTTGTTAGCAAGTATAGGAAACTATGATCTAGAATACCCTAATTAGTATAAGAGCTTTTTCTATCATTTTTGTATATGTATTATTTATATAGTAATGAAAAGGACAGTAATAGATACATAATAAATATAGAGATAATAGTTTTAGTTATAGATTGCATTACTCTGTTTAAAGAGGAATACGCCTTAAACAACCAAGACTCCTAATATAAACTAGAACTATCTTAATAATAAGAAAATTAAACAACTAAAATCTAATTCCATATCTAACTAGTACATATCTACTAATAAACTATAAGTACACTATTAAGAATAGAAAGACTAAGAACGCTACAAAAGCGAGTCAAAAAAGGTTGTGTTCCTATAGCGTAAGGTAAGTATACCCATAAATACTAGTAAGATTAACCGGATGCCTTCAGTCGGGAAGAATGATTTACTCCAACCCCAAATTAAGGCTAACCCCTCCCGATAAACCCTTAGACTACGAATAGAATGAAACAATGTTGCTAACCTAGACTATTACTATCTAAGCCTTATTCCAAAAAACTAAAAACTGCTTAATAGAATATACTAATATTAAGATTCTTAAGAGTAATAATACAATAGCTACAGGGGAATCCTCCTAAAAAAAGGATAAGAAAGAGGGCTCTCACTCTAAAGACTAATAAGACAGTTAAGAGTAGTACAAATACAAAGACTATGAAGATACAGAAGAACAAGCAAGTTTTGGGTTATAGTGTATCCTGTCTATTCAATAAACACTAATGCATTAACCTTTCTCCGCTATCGCTACAGTCGGTAAGAGTATTTACTCCTATTCCTCTCAACCAAAATCTGCAGGTACCTACCAAATGTTTATAGGAGTCGTTCATCAATTACCTAAGTCATATAATAACACGGGTTTTGTATCTCTTCAATTCCTTCTTCTACAGCCTTCAATCTGTTATACTCTTTCTTATTTATTACTAAGAAAGAAAAAAGGAGAGAGGACTTGCCTTGTTGTTAGTTTAAATTTAGAGTTTAAGAGATCTCAGTTTAGTTTCTTCGTCTGTGCCACAAATGTGAAGAAATTTTTGGAGTTATTAGAGTCTTTTTACAGATTAGACTCTAAGAAAAGCACGTGTCGCTAACAAAAGGGGTCTCGCTCTAAAGAGAGGTCTGGGTATTGAGAGGAAGGCGGATACATGATACAGAAGGGGCCTCCTTTACTAAATTTCTTTATTCTTTATAAAAAAAACCTTACTTAGTTGCCTCCAATAGAATCTATTTCCTATTCCTATAAATTTGACTTAGCGGCCTTAACACAACGGGGCCTCTTATCTCTCAAAAAGGGATCCAACTAAGAGAGTAGAGTATCAGCTCTCTTTTAGTTACAAGTTTACTATAGCAGCCTATTTTACGGTAAAATATAGGATTCCTTATCTTGTAACACAAAAAGGTAACCGTTTTGTCGGAGGGGTTACCAAGGTTTCGACTTTACTACCTCCGTTAAATTAAAGTTGTACGAGTCTCTTTGTAAATAGGTTGACTCTCGCATTTCGTCTTACCTATATACTATTTATTTATGTACTTTAGTTACAAATCAAGGGACTTGCTGTTTTAGAACTAAACAGCACAAGCTATTAAAACTTACAAATTAAGAATTTAAGAAAACTCTGCGATTTTTTAATTGTCTCGTTTGTAAAGAGTACTACCTATATGCTCGACTTTACATCCCTATGACAAGGCCCTATTCTCTTTGAGGATTCTGCTCTAATAAGGTCTAATTGAAGACTTGTGCAATTAAGTTTTTCCTTCCTTCAGCTCGATGGGGTCCGTGTAGTAATTATATTAGTAAAGTAACGTGCTATAAATCCATAAAAAAGTAAAAACGCTTAGACCAACAAATGCCTAAAGAAAGGAAAGTCCCGGGTTCGCGTTTTAAAAGCAAGACTAAACAAAAAAATTTTTTGAAGAATAGCGTGAGTAATCAGGAACCAGTCAGATTCGAACTGACGTATATAAGTTTTGCAGACTTATGCCTTACCACTTGGCTATGGTTCCCCTTTTTATCTTGTTGTATATGACAGTGTTCGCGAGTAGGATTAGTATTCTGGGATGCTTACGGGGTGGAAACTCCATAAGTATAATTCTATATAAAGTCTTTCTAAAGAAGAAAAAGGGTTATAGCATCAAAATAGAAAAACTCCTGTATAGTTAATGTCTAGATCCAGGAATGTAAAAAATGCTGCTAGGATACTACAGATTGCTTAAATAAAGCACTTTATTGATACCTCTACTCGGTATTTTTTATTTATCAGACCGGCGATTCACTTTAATTGTAAAAGAACCCCCCAGCGCCCTAAAATCCAATTAAAGGAAGGCTCATACTTAGCATGCTGCATACTTTTATTATTTATAGCTTTACTAATATATGAGCCAGAATCTCAAAGGATATAAGGAGGAACTTCTACTAACTAAGCTATACTTTTGCTTTTTATATCAGGGCATACCCGTACTGAATAGCCCTTTTGTTGAAACTCCCGCTTTGGTTCGAGGGTTTTAGCAGCTCTGTGTATGAAGGAAGATTTAAAGCATAAGGAGGGATGGGCATATATATAGAAAAGAGCCTTGCAAAGAATTCCTGTGTTCAAAGGTTTTTCAGACTTACTTAAAAATATTAGTAATTATAAATTAGGATAGGTTACTCTGGAATTACTTGGAATAAATATATAGTACTAGATTAAGAAAGTAGTAGGGTTCCTTTAAGTAATTAAAAGACCATAAAACGCAAAAGAGGACTAACTAAGTCATTATGATTATTACAATCAGAAGCAAGGAAATTAGTCGTCCTGCACTTTTAAACAAATTAGAACTTCCTTTTTGCTAAATCAAGATCTAAGGCACGGTGCCCACTTAATTCATGGGTAATGTTGTAGCTTTCCAATTCAATACGCCAGATAATCGCTAATATTGGCTAAAGTAAAGATAACCTATAGTTAATATGAAAAGAATCTTTAATTAAAGTAATACTCGAGTTCTGAGTCTGCTGAAAGTTATGGTAATATAATATCTTTCTTTTTATGTTTACCCTTTTTAGAAATTGTATACAAGGTTTACAACAGGTAAATATAGAGCTTAAAGTTAAGAGACTTCTTATTATATATTATACAGAGAGAATAGGCTGACACATCCTAATTCCTAACGCTTTGTCCTAAGCGCATTTTAAGAAAACTCGCGAGTACGAAATGTCTAATATCAAGTAACCTAATTGAATAATAAAACTTCTAAAAAATCTTTGAGAGACCCCCCTTTTCTCCAGAGTAAGTTTAAAGATATACCGGGAAAACTAACCATAGAGTTTATAACTTCAAAAAGCCTCAGTAAAACTAAAGCTTTCAGGTATACAAAGGGGCTGCCTAGATCTATATTATAACGGATTTCCTTTTCTTTATATTTTCTTTCTAGCTAATAGCATCTACACTATATTACAGTATAGTTTATCAGAAGTCCATTACAAAACGGAACGGGTTTTAGTAAAGTACTTATTTACTTTTCTTTACGGGAGACTCAACTTTTTTTATAACCAGGGTTCTTGACTTACATATAGTCCAATAAAGAATAATGAGGTTTAACCAGTAAATGGAGCTCCTTTTTATCTTTATATATCTGCTCTGCTGCATTATACCTTACCAAAATAATACTTGGATTAGCACCTAAAAATGACTTTTTTATTTTAGGGTTCCCCTTAAATTAGATTTAGAAAGACTTATTTCAGTATAGTGAAAGTGCCCGCCTCTTCGATACTTGAGTTTAACATCCTGGAAATCCTTGGGTTGATGAACACTAAACTCTTGGTACGGTTATAAAAGCTTTTACACAAACAAAATTATAGATTAAGAGGAATTCAAATTTTATTATCTTAGTAAAGAGAGCCTCTTTTTACGTAGCAAAAAGTCCTAGAGAATCTTGCTAACGAGTTAAGGAAGCCTTCTTTCTATAAAAAAGAAAGTCTCAAGCTATGCTCAATAGAGTTACAGCACTGTATAGATCTGGTTTTACGGGCATCCTAAGAGACCCCTAGTTCAGACCAAAAGTCTAGAGCTTTCTCGTACATAATTAGAAAGCGAGATTACAATCATATGTAGCTATAATAATTTTATAACCAAAGCGGAGTCGAAAACTAGATAAATATCCTTGTTTTTGCTAAGAAGTCAAAGTATATACCTATAAATAAGGGGTAACCCTACTTGACAAAGGCTACAATAGCAGAGCTATTTATGACTTATATATCTATGAAAACTTGCTACAAAAACCCGAAATTATCTTCAATCAACAATATCTGATGACTCAGAGTCTCTCTTTAAATTAAGCGACCCCTCTTTTTTAGTCCATTATTCTATTATATAGTGGTGCTACTGCTAACTAAAGCTTACTAGATATTTTTCGTATAGGAAACCCTATTTTATTCGACCATTACTCGAGTAAAAGCAAGAAGTAGTGAATTAACTCCTAAAAATTTCTTTGCTACAGAACTTCATAATATATTTATAGCATATACCCCTAAAAAAAGAGTTCTCTTAATATTTGTAAACTTCAATTTTTAGATCCTACCCTTTCACATAGGCAAAATCTTAACCTCAAATCTAGGGGTTCCCGACAGTACAAAGAAATCCTCGAAGTATAAAGTGTTGTAGCTCAGCTCCTTCCTGTAAACCCTTTCTGTTCTGTTAGGACATAAAGATATAAAACTTGCATTGTAGGGAAATAGTAACTAGGAGTATAAAGAGGTTATTGATGGCTTACAAACCAAGACTTTCTATAACTAAAAAAAGAGAACCCTTTTTATTTAACCAAGTAAAAACCTGTGCTCTAGAAGAGTTCTACTGATAAAATAATAAAAAGCATAACAAATATAGTTACAAAAAACAAAAACTAGTAAAATAGAAAAAAGGGGGGCTCCTACTTTAGAAAAATCCATCGGGATATTCTGCAGCAAATAGATAAGGAATGAGTACACACAGCGAAAGTGTGTTAGCTTAATGAATTTCTTTATTTTACGCTTGGTTAGTTTTTGTTACAATATGTAAGAATTTCAAGTATGTATATAGATCTGGGTCAGAGCTTTCAAATTGCAAAACTACAAACTGCGATCGTATATATACAGGTGTTCTAGTTGGAGCCAGTCCAAGAAGTATAGTATGAGTAATAGAAGAGAAAAATATGTAACTCGTGAGGGGACTCGATCTCCTATAGTAAAAAAATCCTTAATCAATCCTAGTATAATAAGAAGAGCTAAATAAAGAGACGAACCTAGTTACTACCCCGTATTCAATTCTTTGACTTAGCATAACCCTTCCTGGTTGTTATGATATGAACTCTAAAGGCGCTTCTCATTGAAGTTTACTTTTTCACCGAGCGCTTTAGCTGGAATTTAGGATTTTCATCTCTTAGTAATGTACTTTCATCAAAAGAAAACTTATATTAGAGTTATTTATATCTTATTAAATTAAAGTGAATGAAGCCTTTTTTGATGAGTTCCTCTGCTTCTTTTTTTTAAGTAATGTAAAATTTAGACCTTAAACTTACGCGCAAACATTGCATAAACCACAAAAATAAGGTCTACCTCGATTTTTCAGCATCCTTTTAATCCTAACTAAGAAAGTTTTATATTCTTCCTAACACCAAATCAATAAAGGATGCCACAAACTCAAGCTCTCCCCAGAAAAATCTTGCTAAACTAAATGACATGTTGTATAGGTCCCGTCCCTGATTAGGACTTGTACTCTTTATTTGAAAACCACTTATCTTATCTCCAATTTAGGCATAACAAAAGCAAGGGCTTACTGTTAAAAGGAATTCCTTGCCTCTAAAATCTTACAAGGAAATCCGATTTTACTACGAGAAGCTAATAAAATTTCTATTCTATAGTTTCCCTTTTTTCTTTTTATCCAAGTAAACTTAAGTCCTTTGAATAATTTTACGGGACTGCTAGTACAGACATAATTGCTGAATTGAAGTCTGGCAGTTTTAAATAAAAGAGTTCCGTTTATAGATCCAGTAGAGGTTTGATCAATCCAATAACTTTGATACAGAACAAACACCCGCTAGGCGATATCTTGTTTTTAGTGGTAAAGAGATCAAGAGTAAAGCCGCTCCCAATGAATAAAGCCCGATAACAAATAAAGACATCAAAAACTCTTAGGCCGATAATCTATTTTAAAGTCACTAGCTTACATCTGATGTAGCGCTCTTTCAACAGACTCTATACGGGCTGGCCCTGGCATCGCTGAAAAACCCTTTAATACTTGAGTCAAAATTATCTTAAGGTAAGCCAGTGCTTTATACTCTGCAATATTTGGTTGAGGTTGGGGGAGATAGAGCAGAGCTCTTATTGCTTTACTATAGTACTTGAGCCTAATAAAGGCAATTCATCTGATAGGGAGATCGACTAGCTGTTTTCTAACTTAAACTTAATATATACATCTTAATTATTCAAAACTGGGTTAAGGCAGACACCTAATTCGTTATTGATAAAGCATCGTTTAGATGGAAGAAGTGTTTAAAATACCAACAAAGTAAGCATGTCAAGTATGTGTAGGGTATATATCCCCCAAAAGGGAGGAGTCAGTTCCTATAGCGCAGGGAGTAGCTAACACGATTCGAACCCGCGTACTATATATTAAATGACTCATGACGTAATCGTTCATCTCCTCAAGTTAATAGGCACCTACCAACTTAGAGATCATAAAGTGTGGGCTTATTTCCAGTCTTTATATAAGCGATTTCCTCTCTGTTTATGCTTCAGAATTCAAACTACTGGTAACTCTATATTCTAACGCACAGAACTTAGAACTTAGGTTTTCTTTACCTGTTCTAACGGAGACAATTAAGACAAGAACTGAGAATAAAAGATGTCAACTAATAGACAACTTAGATAGGAATATTCCACTTACTTCTACTTATCCCTATACGACTCAACGAATTGTATTGACACCACAGCAAAAACTGTGAAAAAAAAGAGTGTCCTTTTCCGCCCATCTATATTATACGCATATATTTCTGGCATCTCTAAACAGGATTCTATATAAAACATTATATAAACTAATCAAATTCTACTAGGAATTCATCAAAATATCTAGAGAGTATCGGTAAAGAGCCTACATAAAAAAATCTAGCTAGTCAGTACTAAAAAAGCTTGAAAGTTTTATAAAAAGTACGTTAAACAGAGCAATTTAATAGGATAGCGAAGTAAAAAAAGGAAACCCCAGATTCTGTTTGGAGTTTTAGAAGTAAGTATAGACTTTCAACTATATAGTTTTCCTCAAATCACGAGTCATTTTATACAACAAGCAGACGCTTAACTTAGTTTTATACAAAAAAAAATACAAGAAACTCTCGCCCTGAAAACTGAATAAAGTAGTTTCCTGAAAGAAATTTCCCCAGGATTGAGTCATAATAGAGGCACCTAATAAGGAAGATTTTGGCTTTTCTGACAACTAAAAAAAGTTTAAGTGTTATTTAGATTAGGTACGCGGCTTAGGCTTCAATCTTGAACTTTGCAAACTTTTAATAAGGCTTTTGGATTTAGAAAATAACAAAAGCTATCTAACTGTATTCTTTTAGTATTCTATGCCCATTTGCGTGCTCTTTAATGCGTAGTAATAACCTATGTAGTTTCCCTTTTTTTATTCCGGGGTTCTAGTCGGTTTAAGTACATACAATATTTAGGAGCTATCTTCTATATATATAATTAATTGTTTAAATTCTCAATTATGGTACTATAGTAATCCTGTTTTAAAGAATTTCTGCTCTTAAAATTATGACTAAGAATTTAATTGTTATCTAATTTTCAAAGTGCACCTCCTTGCTTTAGAAATATTGAGTTTGGTATAGTCAATTTTATTAAGACTCTTCGAAGTCAATTCCCTGGGGCCAATATAAATTAACGAGATCCATAAATCTAATATGGGTTATTTTCTATGTATATTTTACAAGCTAGTACAAGAAAAATGCCCCCTTTGTATACTTAGGGTATCTCTTGCCAACAAAGTGCTTAAATTTACTTTCATTTTCATTAGGGCAAAGGTCGCTAAATCAAAAGCCTGCCTGCCACCATTATAATGAAAACCCTGGGTATGCAAGTATTAGCTTACCTTTACAATAAGCTCTTAAAACTTTCTAAGTAAGTCCTGTCAAGTAAGTCTATTTTTTGAATCCCAAGTCCGCTAACAGGGAATTTATGACTACAAAATGAAGAAAAAAGGTAATAAACTCTTTATGAATCAAGTACCACTAGAATCACTATAAAAAGGTGAAGGTAGAGGAGGTTTCCAAAGAGAGTGCTTAATATGTAAATAGGTCCTTATTCTTACTACCGTAATAACTTACGTATGGGCTTTTTCATCCTAGTTCTAATACTTTAGGTTCGGGCCTGCGATAGTTGACTTTATAAACTAAGTTTTGGTTCTGTATTTAATTAGATCAGGGTTCTTAAAGAAAAGCGCTTAAGTAAAATCAGAAATCCTGCGCGGGATTTTATAAGAATAAAATCGTAGTGTTTAATTCGAGGATTCAAAACTTCCTCTTTTTATTGCAGAAACGAGTACCTATGCAAAAAGAATTAAAAGGAAAGTGAACAGTATAAATTTAGTTAAAGAAACTTTAATTACAAAGGAAGCTCTTTATACCGGGCCATTCCGCCCTGCTAGCTTTTGCTTATAACCTAGTATCTAAATCTTTTATGGCATCGACAAGGGTATCCACTACCACCAGTTACGAAATTAAGAAAAGTAAGATTCTCTAGTAGAATTTCTTACGCGTATAGTTCTAGAAAATTCTCATATTCATTAAACTGGAAGTTCCACTGTTTATAATACAAGATTTCTCTTCATTTTTGTTAGGTGCACTTTAGCTTGTTGGGAAGACCTTTTAATACATTTTAAATATCCCGCTTTTTGTTTGTCCTTATGGATTGCCTGCGGCTCCTTTTCATTTTAATAAAGCTTTGGTATTTAGTTTACTTTAATAAAAATGAACTAAGGAAACCTTTTGGATTTTTAGCTTATTACCACGGTTTATTTATAAAGGATACTTTCGCTAGGTTTTTGCTCTTTTGGGGCAGTCCCTATTTTAGTGCTTAGTTTGCTAACTAAGCAATTTGTAAAAGTAGATTTTTGGGGGTATTTGGGAGCTCCCTACAAAAATTTGTGTTATTCACACCACTAGGGCTCATATTTATAAGGCTTCCTAAGGAAATTACCTGAATTAGTTAATTTTTCTTTAAGATTTTCATTCACTTAAAGTCTATGGCTAATTAAAACTCGAGTATACCTCCTTCTACATGAAAAAATCCCCTCTAAACTCAAAATTTAACTACTAGAACCTGCTGCTCTGGAAAGGTAAAAAAGAGGAGTCCCAAAGTATAAAGCAAGTTCTTTCGACTGCGGTTTTAGGCTACTCTATTAGTGTAGTTTCTTGTTTTGGTAATTAATCCGATAGGAAACCCTGTTAAGCTTAATCTGAGCTTGACTTAGAATATAAATTAGGGCCCTTAATAGTAACAGATTCGGGAAAATCCGGTTTTTTATTCTAGACTATTAAAGAGGGAAGTTAATCTAGTATAAGAGAAAACATCCCTTATGTTTGAGATTCCTATTACTCGGACCTCGCCTCAACTCAAGGTAAGAAAGATCTTTTTAGATAATGATAATTGAGTGCACTCTATTAAAAAGGAATTTGACTGCTTATGCATTGGGGGGAATATAACCTATTTTTGAATAATATAAAGAAAGGGTTTCCGCATTTTGAAGTAGATCCTAAATTAGACTCAGTCTTTTTTATGAAATACATGTGAGAAAAAAGTCCCCTAAAGAAAAAACTTGGACCAAAGCGCTACTTTACCCTTTAGTTTATGGCCCGTTAAAAAGAAATTTTTATTACGCAAGCTTTTCCTATATTATAATAAACCAACGCAGGATCCCCTTAGACGGGCGCGCTGGAACTTGGAAGTAATGCCTTATAGGTATGTAAATGCAAGATATCCTTAATAAGTAGCCAAAAAGCATTAAATCAAAGCTCTAGGGTATCCTAATCGGGGCCTTCTGCTTATAATTTGGGTATGACAGTGCTTCTAAAAGAATAGTAAATTCTAAGCTTTGCGTTGAAGACTTATGGGGTTTACTTAACTCCGGAAACTCACTACAAGATAAACAAAAGCAAGTCCTTTTTAACACTTGTAATCTTTATCAATTTACTCAAACACTGACTAAGCAATTAGCATATAATTCCAAAAAGAGTATCTTGCGAGCTTAAAAAGGACATAATCTTAAACAAAAAGGGACTGCTTGTTACGAGTATTTCATAGACCCCTCCTTAAGATTTTCCCGAGGATATTACTAGAAGCTCCTAAACAATAGAAACAAGGATTAGTTAGACGAAACATTTTTAAGAAGACTTTTTCATTTAATTTACTTGTAAGTAGGTTTAGTGTAATGTAACTTTCATTTTTAAGAGAGAGCTAAAACTGCATTGTATATACGTATCCACGAAAACTTTACCTAAGCGATTCCTACTAACGGCGAAGTTTACCGGGGTTTTTATATGACTTTTTCTTATTAATTTTAATTAAGATTTATCGGGAGGGCCCTCATAGCTTTATAAAGGAAATCCTGTTTATGCAGTCAGCCTTATCTGGGATATGGATCCCCTATTATAAGAATTCAAGTAAAATCGCACAAAAAGTACAGTCCTTTATGAACTTACAATGCCACAAATCTCGCTCGTGTTGGATCTTTACGTAGTTTCTATACCCGAAGATGGGCGTCTAGATAGAAAAAAACCCCAGTTATTTAATATTCTTGCAGATATTCTCTCCTTATCCTTAAGAAAATCATCCCCGAAGAAGTATACAGACTCTAAGTAATTAGGGGGTATCCCTGTGAGCTTTTATACTTTATATGTCTATAGGAAATCTTGAAAGCCCTTGTTCTTGAGATGTAAAAAACAAATTAAGATTTTTTTCTTTTACTGTTACAAGAACCCTATATCCCACTTCTTAAGAGCCTTTGTACTCCCTAAAATTGCATTCTTTAAAACCGGGATACTAAATTACTTTCGAGCAGAAATTTTGTATTTAACCCCTCCCCTATTTAGTAAGCTCTATCCATAAGCTGATAAACCTTACTCTGGGTAGCGAGTCAGACATACAATACAACTCTCATGTCTCATGTTTAAAGTACTTAGTTAGATAGGAAACTTAGACTTTTTTTGTAATAACTGCCTTCCCCCTGTTTCAGAATCTTATTACCTGTCTTGATAATGCTTGTAGCTTTCTTCTTAGCTATCCGAGTCCTTGCAGCTAAACACCTGTACTCTGTATCTTATAGTCCCCGTTTTATTGCAGCTGGTACCAAACCTCTTACTGCCTGTACCTATTATAGTACTTATTTATAGTTACTTAATTGTTAATAAAGTCTTTTTTTGGTAATGGATAGAGTGTTTAATTCTTATATCTTACCGGAGTTCTAGTAAGGTGTCTTCCTCTTGTTTGTTACTTACTCTTCTGCATACTTTTTCTTTAGAGCACCTGTCTTACGAGCCTTATCTGTCTTATGGGATATACCTTTCTTAGTCTTCTGCAGCCGGGTCTTATGCTTACGGGTCTTTATAGCTGTACCTTTCCTCAGAGCTAGACTCTGTATCTTACTCTCTACCTTAATTACATTACCTTTGTAGCCCTACCTTTTTTCTTAAGACCCTTTTTGAAATAGAATTCCTCTTACTTTTTATTAGTTATAGACTTTTGAAACCTGGGACACAAAAGTAAATAGCTACTAAAACTTTTGACTGCATTCTTTCGAAATTCGCTTTAGCTCTAATTATTTAATATTCTGAATCTTAATACCTAGACTTAAGAACAAAAACCTTCCTTGGATTCTTTTGTAGCTAAACTTGCTTACTGTATCCCTTATTTCAGACTCTTCACACCTTAGATAGGAGTCTTCTTCTTGTAGCTGATAGTTATCCTAGGAGTTCTATTCCCTAAGCCTATTGTACTTATTTATAAAAATTTTTTTTTAGTATTAAGGTTCCTTTTTCTTTGCTGTTACGAGAGAAACTCTAGGGAATATTGTAATGGTTATTGTTCTAAAGGCATCCGGAGGAGGGGAAAAAGAAGATAGTGTATTGAATATACAGACCTTACATACCCATCTATTGCTTACCTGCTTTCATACTCGGATTCAAACCCGCTGCTTCTTACTCCTCTTCTCAATTTTAAAAGGGCCCTTTCTATGTGGGATAAGCCTATAAAAAAAGTAAGGAAGCAATTCAAGAAGGATATATTATCTTTATTAAATCTTGATGGTAAATAAAGGGGCCTTTAGGTCGAATAGGGGAACTTACTGGACATATTCATTCTTGTTTTTAACACATGGAATAGACCTTAGAAGAAAAGAGATATAGGGTTTTAATTCAATTAGGTTTGTAGTACTTAGTTCTTCGCGATTGAAAGTCGTTCGTTTCCTTTGTTTATTTGGCTTTGACTGCTGGTAGAGGAGGAGTCTGTATGTATGTTCCTTTGTTTTTACTAAACTTATAACTTATAAAGCGGGTAAGCTAAATTTGGTGAAACTAGGAGGCTTTGGAGATTCTAAAGAGGGTCTAGCGAACAAAGCAAAGAGTAAGGGGAATCCCTTCTCAATCTATAAATGTAAACTCTAAAAGTCATTCAATTCAAAAGAATTCTATAAAAAAAAGTTTGAGGCGTGTCGAATAGGTAAACACTGACTAAAGATATTTGAGATTCTAGGCTTTCGAGATAGTAACTTCGATATTGTGTGAATTGATTCTCCTTTTTAAAGGGCTCCCGCAGGAAATTGGAAGGGCTTTTTAGAAAGCTGGCAGGTATATCAGCCTGACTTTTTACAGAGGAAAGATAAGGAATTCTTCAGTCTAAAGTCCCCTCTTTCCTGGTTAGGGCGGTATCCTACGCATTGCAAGTGAAGGGTTCCTAGCTTTGGGATGCACGCTATAACTGTCAAATCAATAAAACGACTCTCGAGTAGAGCAGGGAACCTTCGATTTGTATAGTAAATAGGTGAGGAACAAACCTAGAAACCCTTGGCTAGGAACGAAAGAACTTAGATAAAGCTCTTAATCTTAAATCCAAAGCAAGAAAGTCAATTCTTATATATTCCATCTAGGGACAATAAGCAAGCTAATTAACTAACTAATTTCTAAACTAATTAAATATCTTAGCTTATGCTTATAATTAATTATATTATACTCGCAATTATTAAAGAAACTTATACCGTATACTATTTATATTATAAAGACGTGAAACTCTTAACTCTTATTGCATTGCTAAACTTAAAGATATAGAATCGGTATCTCATTTTTGAGAAAGTAGTCTGGCTTATAAAAGGACACTTTGGTTTTTTGTCACTGAAAGTAATGAGTTTCTTGTAAAAGAAAGAAAAGAGTTATAGAGAGCTCTTGGGTAACTGGTTCTTGATAAAGTCAGGAAATGGAAAGTCTAGTGTCTTTTATTGGAGTCGAGAGTTTACAAGAGCTAGGGTTTTTCCTTAGTAAGTTAGCTAGAAGGGAGAGCTTATAAGTAAAAGGATTTCAAACAAGACAAAACTTTTTAGCAGTGAATCTACTTTCTAAAATGCAGCACCACCTTAATTGAGTACTCTATTTACCGGTATAAAATAAAAAAGAAGTATAAGGAAAGCCCTAGGTTGTGGAAAACTTGAGAGGGGCGCTGCTCTTAATTTCTTAACTCAATAGGTTTTTTATATTTACTCTTTTGGTTTTGGATCTTAGGATTCCCTCCCACTACAAAAATCACTAGCAGGTAAAGTTTCTTGATCCTCTAATTAGTAAAAATTTATCTACGACTGGGGGGGGGGGTAAAGCAGCTCTTAATACTGCTCTGAAAACCCCCCGCAAGGTATCCCCAATATAAAATTCTTGACACAAGTCTTCGAAAAAGAAGTACTCGAAAATAGAAAAACTCCTTTTTACTTTCAAATATTCGGGGTACAGCTTGATATTGCTTATAAAAAAGAAGGGGCCCCTTTTCTTGTTTTATTTCATTTAGACCAGCAGGGCCCCTGTAAAATTTCAACTTTATATTTATTACTCGACCCCGTCTTAAAAAAACTACCACGCAACCTATTGGTTTACTTTTTCTCGGATTTTTTTAGGGAATTCTAGACTAAAAAATTCCTTTTAGAATATAAAAAGGGGCCTCCACTTACGTTTTACTTAGAAAGTTACTGCATGATAGCAAGGCAGAGCCTTTTCTGCAGGCAGCTTTTTTTTTTAGTTTTTAGTTACTGAGGTTTTATAGAACTTTACTATAGGCTAACAAGGTTAGAGGTCAAGAGTTATAATAGGCATTCTTTTTGAATCTTTCAAAATCTTATTGATATAAATTTGGAAGGTAGGGTAAAAAAATATCCGGTTAGTTACAAGCGGACTACTTACCTTAGAAAACAAAATGTTATATCTCAAATCAAAGGGGTATACCTAAAAAGCTAGACTCTTACTCTGTATATCGGTAAGACTTGTAGCTTGAATATTACTGGGATTCCTAGGGACTCTATTTAGTAAACTCCTGATGCGTAGCTAACAGGCCCATTAAATTCTTTTAATCCTTTTCATTCCCTTATAACTTTCAACTAGAACTTGGTCCGTCCGGGAACCCGTATATTAGCTTTCTTACACCTGCCTTTGTAGCTGCTAAATTTATTAAATGAAAGTCCTTCTTTAGAAATAGATAGATAAGATTTTGTAGACACTTGCTTAGAAATTCCCTGTATAGTAAACCTATAATACAAGACCTTACGAATAAAAAAGGGTTTACCTATTCCCTTTCAATCCCTGAGCAGGAACTTCTTTTATTCAATTTATTAGACATATCTTCTCCAGAGCTAGACCTGCTTCCCCTCCTTGGTTTTTCTTTATTAATCTTAATCCCTAGAACACTAAAACAAGTAGACAGCACCCCCTCAACCCCGCCTCTATTTACCCGGATACTCTAAAACTAACGGAACCCTGGAAAAACTCCCTGCTAGAAGATAAGTAAATAATTTCCAAAAAAGAAACTAATACACTCTGTGTTTACCAAGCCCCGATTAGACTTTATACTGACTTTTTTGTTAGGTCTTTGCTAAGGCTAAGGGCTACCCTTACAAATAAATGAAAAGGAGGCTCCTTATAGGAACCCTCTAGACTGAAAGGTCTATAAGGCAGAATCCTTTTGAGTAGGACATGAAACTTCTTTTAGTTTAGCTCAGTTTGGTAAAAGTTTGGGATTTGGGACAGGTAGGAATCTGAAACAGGGTATGAACATACTATCTAACTTCTATAGGCTACGGGATTTGATTTATTATCTTAGCAGCTTTTTTTAATAAAGTCTTAAAGTTATCTGGGGTTCTAATTCTAATAGGGGCAGGAGTCTAAAGTCAGGAAAGGTCAGTCATAATAAAGTCTAGGGTTTTGACAAAGTTTTCAGTATCTGATATTCCCAGTTTTAAAAATCAAGGTTTTCTAGTTCCACTTCTTAAAGTTCTAGGTTTTTCAGTTAGGAGATTTTCGGATTTTAGCTCCCTCTTTCTTTTTATTTTACACGACCTTCTTCCGTTCTAAAACCTGGAATTCCTTTTTTATATACATGATATAGAACCCCCACTAGAGTCATACGGAAGGAGGTTGTTACTGCAACTAAGCCTATACCTGAATAAATCTACGTACACATGCGTAACCCACGACTCTAACTGACTTTGACTTACTTCTTTGCATGAGCTCTACCACTCGCTAAACCTCTTGCTGATCCCATAGCCCTAACACCAGAAGCTTAACCCTAGTCCTAACCTGAGACAGTAGATGCTAGAGATGGAGCCAGACAACAGTAGCAGGAACTGAAGGAATCGAAGCTATAGAGAGAGGAGCTAAGCAATACCTAGTGTCTTATTCCCTGTCCTAGTACATAGAGTCTTATAGGCTACTAGAACATGAGGGCTATCGCACCTAAACATATAGTGTTCTAATTCCTTGTTTTATCTTATACTCTATAGATAGAATCGTATTAGATTGTTCTCTTAGTCTTTAGGGAGGGAAGGTAACGCCTTCCCGGTCTTCTCTTGTTACTTTTTCCATCTTAAATAGTAATTAGTTTCCAGTAAAACATCGGAAAAGTCAAACTACATTAAGGAAGTCATTTATTTGATTAAGGATTCTTATTTTCTAGGTAGCTGGTATCCCTTTTTCAAGGTCAAGGGCGGAGTTCTGAGATCCTAATTCAATGTAAGTGAAAGAGTTTATATTACAAAGTTATTGAGGAGATTCTCAATCAAGTATAGTTTCAGAAAGTGAATAAAGAGAGGACCAAAAAAGTCTTAATTTAATAAGAGGTACAAAGTCACTTAGATAGACAAGAAAAGCTTAGAAATTGAGGACTCCTAGGAAAGATGTCTCTCACATTTTTGACAAAATGAAGAAAAAATTTTTTAATAAAGAGTTTCCAGTGGAATTCCGTAGGTATAGGTTTCTAATAGGAAGTGTAGCTACTTTTGCAAGCGGAAACTACTCTATAGCCAAGTCAGTGTAGCTAATCTATACTCTGTAAGCCAAAGTCATATCTAGTTGAAGTGGGTTTCTGGAGCGGGACTTGCTAAGGAGTTAAAGAAAAGAATTGTTCTAAGCTGAAGGGCAAAGGAGTTTAAGAGATTCTTGTCTTAGTGAAAGCAGTTGAAAGAAGGCAAATCTATCTTCCTAATAATTCGTAAACTATCTTAAAGGTCATTTTGTAAAGAAGGTCTACCTCTCTTGCAGCTAATGGAGGATAACTGAATATAGAGAATCCTAACTTTGTTAGCCAGTGTAAGCCTGTGCTGCTAGGAATGCAAGTGGAGCTCTTAGAACGTGATTCTTAGGGACTAGTCTTTTGGGACTTGTAGCTAACTCTTGACAATGAAGGAAATTCTATGAAAACGAGCCTAAACTTTGCCTTTTCCGGTAAAGGGCAACTTGCTGGACAATTTCTTAATGGAACCGAGTGTCGCTAATCTATATACTCCTAAGGTAGCTAATTGATTGAAGGAACATGAATCTAACACTCTCTGTTATTCCCAGTCCAATCTTAGAAACCTACTGTAAACTCAACCTCTGTAATAGGGGCCACTAGAAAATCCTTTACTTATGCTTCTAATAAAGTTGACCAAACTCGGAATTCCTTGTTTTGAAGCTAGAAAAGAACTAAATAACAGATTCTGATTCCTGGTTTGTAGAGTACAGTCCTAATTTCTAACCTAACTAAGGAATTCTCTCTTATTCCGAATAAGGGGTATTTACTAAAGCTATAATATAAGGGATTCTTCCTCTGTCAATTTCTTTGTTTTCATGTGACACATCTGTTTCTTTATTTGCTTTAGCTAACAGTTCCTCTCTTGAATGAACCTTAAATCCTATCTTTTCAGTACACACAGGGACCTTTTTTTATTTGCCTTTGTTCTAACCGGCCGAACTAAGAATCCTCTTTTTTCTTTAGAGGACTGTCCAGTCAACTTGCCTTGAGGATTTGATGGAACTTCCCTGAATTGGAGGTGTGTTGTTGTAGTAATATAGATAAGAATGAAACCGTAGGAGATTCCTAAGCAAGCAGTTAACTTGACATTGCTAATCCCTCAGAGCAGGTCGAGGGAAGGTCTCTAGCAAGCAGTAGAAAGGAAGGAGCCTGGGAAGCATGAAAGCCACTGAGAGTACCTCAGTTTGCTAGAGCAGCTTGTATTAGTTGAGCCTTGGAAGTTAAGACCATCCCAGGATGAAAGAGGGGATGCTAATAAGTAATGGAAGAAGAAAACCTAGTAGCATAAAGAGAAGTCAAAAGCCAGCCAGTGCAAGGAGATTCTATTCTATCTAGCTAAGAAGTTTCAGAAAAATCTTTCATTCCTTTTTAGGCTAAAAACCTACCTGATAGTACAACACTCTATACTAGACTGACTAGAACTAAGAGAAACTCTATATCTATATACTGTTACTGTACTGGACTCTCCTATCTCCTATATAAATAAAAGTGAGTCCTTACTCAGAAATTGAGAGGGAAATTCCTAAACTTACTTACCTCTTTCAGACGGAACCTTCTTCATACCTAGACCTTATCTTGCTGAAACACCCACTATAAGACTTCCTTTTATAGAACTCGATAACAACAGAAATCCTATAATTCTATCTAAAAAGACAAAAGAATTAGCCTACCAACTTCCGAGACTTTTTGCGATTGAATTTTAGAATCCCTTGCTATACTCCTATCTCCTTTTCTTGTTCTTTCTTACTCTTAAAAACCTTAAAATTTTTAGCTAAACCTTCTTAAGACCCCTTGCTATGAAATGAAAAATTCCACACAGTTAAAATTTTCTTACCTTTTCTATTTTTCATTCTTACCGATAATTATAGAAAGAAGTCTAGTAAAATAGAGCTTCTTTATTATTAACTTAATTTAGTATTTCAGCATAGAACCACCTGCCAAAGTCCAGAAAAAGGAAAGATCCTGTAAAAAAAGAGGTAATGTAATTAAAGCTAAACTAATCCTTTCAATTGAATTGGAGACTCTGCCTTGACCTTGGAAAACCGGATCCTTAGTTTTAAGAGTTTCCCGATTCCCAATTGGATACGTTTTGAGACCCAGAGTCGGAAAACTCCTTTTCAAATTCTGAGACACTCTGGACTATCTTACTATCTTTCGCAGTAAGCACCGGGGATTTCCTTTAACTCAAACAAAGAACAAGAAGAAGTAAGTCAGTTAAAACAGAAAGAGAAAGAGACAAACCCTAGGACTTCGATAACGGGACTAGAACCTACGGGCATCAACTCAACCGACTACCGATGTAACCTTTCTTCTAAATTCTCAATAGGAACTTGACTTTACTGTCTACCAAACAGCTTAGATTCTTACATTCTGATAAATTGAGAAAATAGGGTCAGATTCTATCTAAGTGATTCTTTATCGCTTGCGTGTAGACTTTAGAAGGGGATACTTTTTTTATTCCTTTTCTGTATAGTATAGGGGAATCCCTTGTTCTTGTTATAAAAGATCAAATCTTTTTCGATTTCAATGTCTCAAAGGTCTATTTCAGAAGAGTGCGCTTTTTATTTCTGTATAGAGGCAACCCTGCTTTTTTCTGAAAGTAGATACTGCTTCTAGAGTTAAAATGGACCTTGTATAGCTTTTCATATAGGGGATACCGCATTCTGGAACTTAGAAGCTTTCCTTAGCAACCTTAGTAAAAAGTGCCTTTATCTTTATACTAATACTAGGGGGGGGTTTTGAAATTGAAAATGTCGAAAAAGAGAGTTCTCCAAAATAAGGGTTCCATTTTAGACCTTGTTTTTCAGAAAAAGCGTAGTCCAGCAAAAGTCCTACTTTTTTCTATTTCTATATAAACTTCCCCAAAAAAGAAAGAATGTCAGTCAGGCAAAGTCCTCCATCAATCTATAGTACCAATACAGTAACCTATACAGCATAGCGCATACTCCCATACTGACTAACAATCTAACTACACTAACTTATACACCCTATACAATGGAACAGTATAGTGCATACTAACTAGTACAAATAGGAGGTAATATAATAAGAAAGGGGTTGGGTATACGTAGTGTCTAGGGAATTTTTATTCCTGTGCAATTCTCGAAGAACTTTTGTACCAGAATCTTATAATTGTCATTTTATAAAGCACATGGCATCTGGAGTGGGGGTACCCAATTTTTGCGCAATAATCAAGAATTTTCTATTTTGTTTCTTTATTCCTATTTAAGACAAGCAGTTCAAAGCCCCTTTTCCAGTAATTAGTAGGCGTCTCCTATATCTTATGTTTGCTTCTCCTTTAGTCCGAGTGCTTAATAAAAAGCTATGGGTTTTTTTGATACTTTCGTTACGCGTAGTCGATACTGGATTTTGCTAAATTTCCGGTATTCTGCTTAAAAAGTTAGAAGTTGCAACTAGATATCCATCAAGCTTTCTTTTTTTATAAAATGCCTTACTCAACTTCAAAATTCTTTCTGGAATAAGAAGAAGTTTATATAAATTTTAACTGCCTTGCTTGTAAAAGTCCTAACCATTATAACTCTAGCAGAAGAAAGTACAAGGTTCCCTTAATTTAGACTTTCATTCTTAAAACCTAAAAAGACAATTGTAGACTTTCCTTACTTCGAGTCGAGAATTCCTATCTAGTAAAAAAGAGCCTCCTAAATTCCCCGTAAAAAAGGCTATAAAATAAAGTAAGTGGATTGAAGTTCTAGCCTTTCTATTCCCCTAAATTCTCAAGTATACCCCACCCAGGTAATTCTTCCTTTGCCAATTAAATAGGCTTAAAGGCTTTGAGAATTTAATTAAAAAGTTGCTTTAGCTATTTATCTAATAGAAAAGATAAGAGAATAAGAAGAATTCACCTGATTACTTGACTCTTGACTAGCGAGGTAATGAAGAAAAAAGGCTAACCCCTCATACTAAAAGTATGCCTTATCCATTCTTTTTTAATTACATATACTGACTCCTTACCTTTTTTTCTATATATCTAAAGTCTTTGACTGCCTTAACCTAAGGTTATATTCTACTGGTTCTACAAGATTTTTTCTTTAACGGCATTAAGTTACCTTAAAGGGAGCGCCCACGACTTGCACAATCCGAGTCTAGAAAAATCCCTTCTAAATTCTATTTATATGGGGTCGGCTTACAGGAACTCCGGTTAGGTCACTTTGTCGTTTGAATAGGACAAGCCTAAACTAAAAGGGAAATTCTCAGGCAGGATAGAAGAAAAAGAAAGATATTCTATCTAATTAAAAGACAAAGATAATATACAAACTTTACTCGCTTTAAACGGGCCTAAAAATAGGAACATAAAAGATGAAATATGCTCTCAGAATTGCACTTTTAATTGAGGAACTCTTTTATTTACCGAGCTAATATGGAGATAAAAAAGACTTTGTCAGAGGATTTTGAAACTCAAAAGGAGTCTTTTATGAGATCTAATTAAAAAGGGATTTACTCCGTGTTTTCCATTTTCCTATGCTGTAGGCCTCTTACTAAGTTATAACCGTTAAGAGTACTCTAAAGTCTTTATAATTCCTTACTTTTCGTATTCGAGCGACTTTCTTTTAAATGAAAACTTCGAAAATGAAGATTTTAGTAATTACTAGGCAATAAATTATATACACTAGGTTTTTAAAAAAGAGGCATCCCTTTCTACGAGTTTTATTCCTAGCCAAAGGCATCTATATAGTTGGTCGCCAGATCCCTAATAGGAATTTGAGAAAGCTGAGGCTATTTTGTAAAAATAGGAGAACTTTTCAAATTATAGAGGCTTCAGTTTAACAAGATTTTAGAAACCTGGATCTGGTAGATAACAAGACAGAGTTTTTACCCCAAAAAAGCTCAAAGCAAGAGTTATATTTATGCTGAGTTTACTGCTTTCAGAACCCGATTGTAGTTTTTAGTACCGAGAGCTCCTTCATCTAACCCAAGGTAAATCACGAGGGGTAGAAATGACTTTCCTTTTTAAGCGCTGAATAATTTTTATCCACTGGAAAAGCCGGGATTTCCTTTTTGTAAATAATTTATTGTGAAGAATATGAAGCAAGAGGGCCTAAGTAGTTAGGATATTTTATATATAGTACCTGTTCAGTTATATATATAAAGAAAAGTGGGGGGGTATCCCCTACTAAACAAAGTTGAAATTCCCATAACATATAACTGCGCCGTGTATATTCTACGAAATGAAGTGATTTTTGCGGATGCTAGAACCTCCTTTTTCCTGTGCTAGACCAATATGTATAAAATAAAAGAAACTTGACTCTTATTATATTAATAGACTAAACTCGGACGGAGGCGCGATCTACCAATCTTCGAACTTTCCATGAAATATTTGCCTTAAAAAAGAAAAGAATAAAGTAGTAGGACTCCTTTCTATTTACTATACGTAGAGCAAAGGGGGGGGGGGTAAACTCCAGGAAAAGTCTCTAAAAAGAGTTTATTTGAATGCTTTAGCAGGGTCAAAGATCGAAAAAAGAGTTTCCTAATAGTAAGACGCTCGCTCCAATATAGAAGTTAAAAAATCCCTCCTTCTTTTTTCGAAAAAGGGTCCCTATAAGTCTAGTACAAGGTAGATAATAAAACACAAGGCTGGAGATTGCAGTTGAAATGAAAAACTCGAAAACTTACTAAGAGAGATGGAATCGAAATCTAATACTAATAAAAGACAAAGAGTTAAGCACCTATCACCCTTCCTATTTTGAGAGATCCGCATCTAATGGCTCGGGATCTTACTTTTAGAGCGTATAAGTCTATGTTTAGGTACACTTGCCGGGAAACACTAAAATTGAAACTTGTAATGTAAATAATAGAACTCGAACCAACCAGGGGGTTTTAAGGAAAAGTTAGTAGTACTTCCTTAATTGGGCTTTTTCTTGATATTCCCACCTCTGAACTTTTCGAAAAGTTGGTTTCATCTTATTTTTATAGTATTAAAAAATCTACAACGGGATTTATTATTATAACGCACTAAAATCTAAATACAACGTTGGATAATTATGCGCAAAAGCCTTCCTTTTCTAAGGCACTAAAAAATTACCAGCCAATAAAGGAAAGGGGAAGATTAATTTAAGGGCTTTTTGCTTACGAAACGAAGTCTACTTTTATAATATACTACCAAAGACTTAGTAAGAGACCAGGGCCCCAGAGTAAGATAATAAATGCCTATAAACTCAAGCCATCCCAAAAAATTCTTACTCTTATTTAGGAGGTAACTAATGAAATCCAAGTAAAAGCATAAAATCAAGTAACTCTTAATACCTTTTTAAGTCAAACTTTAGTTTATCTATTTCTAACTGAAAAAACCCTAAGGATATTTTACAGAATTTCTAGGTTGAAGGTTTTGATTCCGTTTAAGGATAACCTGACCAAAAAACTCTCTTATGTAGAATTCCCCTATATATAGGTGCCCCTTAGTGGAGTCATTTTCAATGGTAGTAGGCTCACTTAGTTAGTAGGATACTTTTGTAATCAAGTCAAAAGATGCAAAAGAATAAAAAAAAGTCTGGTTTATAATATTCAATTTTAGGGTAAGAGGGGTCCCAGATGTATTCGTCTTTCTAAATATTAAGCAATTTTCGACAGTTCATATAACGTTATTTCAGTCTTGTTTAACAAGGCCTTTCCTAAAAGGCGCATAAATCGGGGAGACCCCATGAATAAAGAAGCTTTCTACGCGCTTGGAACTAGGTGGAATTCCTTAGAGAGTCTTAATAAATATCGAGTCAAGGACCCCCTAAGATAGATAAAGGGGTTTCATAGCACAGAAGAGAAATTCAGAATACTACTACAAAACCCCGGATTACTTTTATACTTAGATGTTTGATTTCAGACATTTTAGAATCTCCTATAGAAAACTAACAATAGAAGGAAACTGCAACGTCTTACCCTAAAGCTAAACTAAGACAAAGCTCTTTATCTGCTATAAGAACTCCTACTCCTATAAAGTGAAAGCTACTTCTCTTGTTACTAAAAACACCGAATACAAAGATACAGAATCTAATATAAAAGCAAGTAAGAAAATAATAAAAGAAAGAAAGAAGTCAGGCAGCTGCTGGATTATTGAATTCGAGTCATGAGATCTAGATTTCAATAGAGAATATAGAGGAGAGGAACAGATTAGGGAGAAGGGAAACCTGGCTCCTGTCATATAGGATCAAAACCTTTCGTTTCAAACCAAGTAAAGAAAGTGTCTCTTTGGGAGGAATCCTGGGGAGTTTGATTCATTTTTCGCTATAGGGAGAAACGCGACTTTTTCTAGAATAGAATACACTTTACTACATACAAAATCCAAGTTTTGACTCATTTTCCATATAGATCGACCATACTTTTTTAACCGGATGTACCTTGTTAGCTAGAATCTGTTTTATAGTTTTTCACTATAGCTGGATTACTTTTTCTAAAACTCAACAGGATTCCTGTAGTCAAATTGGGTTTATATATTCTACAGTAGTCCAAATCTAACAAGTTAAAAAAAAGGATTCCCCTATGTGAGGACTAGATTTTATGCCTCAAAAACTAGAAAAAAGCAGCCACGTATAATAGCAAAAGTCTTCAAGCCTTTTTTACTAGTATAAGGACCTAAACGAAATGAAAAAAGTAGTCTACCATAGCAGCAAAACCCTTCCTTTTTATATAATTTATATAAACTTTTCAAAAGATATCCTTTTAGCTCCTGACTAACTAATGCTTCTACAAGGGTTTCCATCTTCATTATTGATAAGCCTCATAGCACATTGAAGGAGATACCTCCTCCCCTTAATACTAGAAAAAAGACTATCTAATTATACCTAGATATCTCTCTCTACAACTAATTAACTAGCTACAGGTAGTACGTTAGTTATAGGCTACAAGAATAAGAGTACTCTAACTAATGCAAAGGTATACTAAGATAATACAGAAAACAAAGACAAAGAAGATACAAAAGGAAGGTATTGTAAATAAGAAGACTAGAATCCAGATACAGAATTCAAAAAGTACAGAATCTCGAACAACAAGGCATACAGAATCCAAGTCTATGAAAGCAGCAAGGTATAAGAGGTAATGTAATTACAAATGAAATAGCATTAGTAGCGCTATTTAATGTATTATAATTATGAAACTAGTATACTATAGCGACCTCCTAGAAGGTTCCCTCGGTAAGTAAGCTAGATTCCAAGACTTCTAAGGCTATAACCTCTACACTAAGAAACTACAGAGTACAATAGGAAGACACCTAAAAAGCAAAAGAAGATCTAATATAAAGGGCTTCGCACCTTCAACCCCTATTACCTAAACGGCAAGCTTATATGAAAGAACAAAACAACGTATACCCTATACCTAGTACACGAGTATACATAAATCTAACTTACTAATACACTAGCTAACCTGACTAGTACATAAAAAATCTAATACAGAATAAGAAGAAGACACCCAGATACCCAGATACAGAAGAAGAAGACAAGAACACCAGGTATCGAAGATAAGACAAGTACAGTTATAGCAAAGAGTACGAAGAAGACTAAGACAATGAGGAAGAAGAAGAGTGCAAGTAAGCCGGTTAAACCAAGACAAGTAAGTCAACAGATTCCGATTTTGGTGTAGGTGTGTTAACCCTCCCTATCTAGAGCATACCTATTCCCTCCTAAACTCAAAAGTTGACTCGGTAGGGTGGATTCACTCATACACTCTCTAGGCATACATCTTCTCAATAGATAAAAAAAGAGTACAACGAAGCTCCAAAACCTATAAACAAAGAAAGCAAACAACAAGACCTAGTAAGATAATAGCTACAATAAGATTCCTAGTGAGTCTTCCTTACTCTGGTATGCTGCTCCCTTCTACTACCGCCCCTATATTAATATTAATTAAAAAGAAATTTTGACTAGATACTAGATACAGGAATTTTCCGGTTCTCAAAATCAAAACTAGGAGTACCCAACCTCTAAAATTCTAAAAGGGGGCTAGAGGAGAATCCCATAAAAAAGATCCTGAAATACTAGGGTACTTTCTCGACAGTCAAAACGAGCTTTAGCCGTCTTTGATAAAGTTAACTAAGTAAATACTTTTGAAATATATATATCCCTGTAAATAAGAGTCTCTAGTAGATTTACAAGCCTTTTACAGGACTTTTTCATCGTTAGGGGGATACTTAAAATTAGAAAATTTGAGTGACTAAAAATCTTTAGCAAGCATATGCGGGGTCCTTTAATTAGCCAACAATAAGGTAAAAGTTTGTTCTCGTATCTTCTTGATCTTGATAAGTAAAAGGGAGGATAATATCCGCATGTTAAGGTACTTTCGTAGAAGGAAGAAGGGGCGTACCTAAGTCAAGCTCAAAGCACACTTGATGAAGAATTAAAAAGGATTTTTATAGGAAAATTTCACTCTTATGTGATTCCCCGAACGCCTTTTATTACAAAAACTACTTTAGCCTAGCTTTATTGGTAGCACGAAATTAGATTTTGGATTTTACGGGACTCTCACAAGAAAACTGAGTAATAAATGACTCTATACCCATCTTTATATGTACGGAGTTTTTACAGTAAAGGGTTCCCTAGTGTATTATCAAGCTAAATTAAAGTTAAGGATCTTTTTTTACAATAGGATATTTTACTTTTACTGTCTAACTTCTATTAAATATTAAAACTAAAATAGGCCCTCATAGAGTCTTTTCCGTTATAGGTTCAAGTCCTCCTAAAAGGGTCTTTCAAGAGAAGAGGGGGCGTGTATTCTTAAAACAAAGATTCTTTTAGTCTTTAATAAGGGCTCTCTATTATTACCTGTCTTATCTTTCTTTTATTAGTATTAAAAGTTTTTATATAATCTTCTTTAGCAGGGATACCTTTCCTAATAGGAGTCTTCTTACGAAAAATCTTCCAATGGGGAATCTATGAAGCGTATCTAACAAGGGTTATCACTCACTAAAGGGCCTTTCGTTTTAATTAATCTTAGAAGGCTTCTTATTTCCTTGGGTTAATAAAAGTTTAGCGACTCTTTTGTTATAACGGGTTAGGAGCTAGGCGTTTTAAGAGATGCAAGAATTATTAGAAGCTCCGTAATCTGTATAAAATTATGGTCACTCTTATTTGCTTAGTATTAGTAATAGGAGCCCCTTCTAGAAAAGTTCTCTTTTTCTATTCTTTTAAGAGGGGCCTTGCACCCCGCGATCCTGCGATAAAGTCTTTTTTTACTTTTATTCAGATTTTCTGGAACCAGATTACCTCACTCAGGCAAGTCCTTACCCAATTTTACTTGACTTATACTTAATTTGAAAGAAACCTACCAACAAGGATATAAAACCTGGATCTCTAGATTAAAATATCCATATCAAGAAATTTCCTTATTTAAGAATCCCGTGGGAAAATACCAACCCTAAAAAGTGTACAATTAAGCCGAATTGGGCTTGTACTTGTGTAAGAAAGCTCCGTTTTTGTTGTACAGTTAAATTGAACGATTCTTCTAATTAATTTAGACTCTTTAAGAAAAGCTTCGATACCCTTTACTAGCTAATAAGACACCCTCTAAATACACAGTATATAAGTCTAATTTTAAGTAACTCTAAACTTACCCATAAATCTATATTAAACGATTACGTGAAATCCATAGTACTCATGCCTAGTAAATTCTATTGTACCTACTCAAGAGTCTTTCATTCACAAAGAGGCCAGTCTCTTCTCAGGAGATCACACTTTCAAAGATAAAACTACCCTATAGATTATAGATAAACGTATTTTAATAAAGTTAATAAAAAAATATTTAACTATAGAATTCATCTCCTACGGACCTCTAGCTACTTTTTTAGAATCTTGGTCAAGTAATCCTTTCCTTTTTTTGCCTAGAGGTAGACTTGAACTACAAAGGACTCTCGGGCCTTTGCTCTTCCAACTCCGCTTGTCTAATAAGTCTAACAACTCAAATTCACTATAGTAAGTAATAGTAGTCGTGAGTAGATTTCCAAATGAAAAGGTATACCTTCTATCTAAGCTAAGCGATTCGTAGAATCCCTTTTTAGGTTCAGAAACTACTTCTTCCTTAAAAACCTGGAAAATACTAAAAAAAGCCTCACTTCTTGTCATTGTCCTTATCGTAAACAAAAAGGGGGGCGTTTAGTATTATTCCTTACAATCCAAAGGAGATACTCTTTACTTATAGTCGGAGTTTAGGTCCTTTATCTCTCCTTAGTAAGACCCTAACTGAAATGAAGACTCTGCAACAAAAGAGAAATGCCTTTCTTCTCTAAATGAAAAAATGAAAGATTAAAGCTGTTATGGAACTCCTATAGTCTTGAAATCCCCTACTAACTCAAGATCCTAAAACCCAGAGAAACTAAAAGAATGCCCTGTAAAAAAACTCAAAGGTTTAACGGTTTTAGCCCTTCCTTTTAGAACTTCCTGCAACACAAATTCAATAGCAGCGAACCCTTGCAAAACGAAAAGATCCGGTATCAAATTACTATATGTTTAGAATAACTTACTTAAGATCCTTAAATAGCTAGGAAAACCTTAGCGCACATGCAAATTTCCCACGGACTGACTTGCTTTCTGTAGCCCCTGTTTCTTCTTAATAACCCTAGTTGGGGCAGTGTTATTGCTTATTAGCAGTGCAGTATAGGAGTCTTCTTCTGCAGCTTTAGAGTCTTAGTATTCTAAAGTCTTTGTTGTAGAAGATAGAAGTACACAAAAAAAGTTACTAAGGTAAAGGCAGCTTAAGTTCTAGATAGTATAGGAGTAAGCCTTGGAAGAAACGTATTCTTATACCAACCCCAGCTCTTTTCATGTTAGCTAGAATTTACGGGCTTTGTCTTGAGTTATAACTGTAGGGGTTTTGGGGGTACTTTTAAATTATAAAGGTGGCCTGCTTTTTATTCTAATTATAGGTTTAATAACGTAATAAAGTTATCACTAGCAGACATGACTAAGCTGGTGTAAAAATGTTAAATCTTAGGCTTTTTACCGTCTATCTTATGCGAGTCCTAGAACCAAAGGTTTATCCTTTTCCTACCTTACTGACTGGTCTCTACTTCATCATAGGGGCGTTCTCGCAGATAGAAAGATATTTTAAATAGGAGCGCTAAGACTCAGTTGTAGGAGCTTTACTAGTATAAAGATTAAGTAAAAGGGGCCCGGGTTTTTAGAAAGGCAGGTCGGAGTCCCTGTTTTCTTTATTTGAATTTAGTAGTATATTAGTAGTATAAATAAGTATAGCTGGGTGACTCCAGAGTCTAGCTTAAAAAGGGGAAAAGCTTACTTACCTAGTCAAGGGATCCCGCGATGCGAACCCGGTAAATAAGGTCAGACCTTTTCGTGTTTCTCTATTATTAAAAGAGAATTTGAAAAGAGCTTTACTGCTTGCCAGGGGATACCCTAAAATATATCAAAAGTCTCAAGTCTTTTAACCAAAAAAAAAGATATATAATGGATTTACTCCGGGTACGCAAGGGGTCTAGATAGTAAAAGAAGCCCTTTATTACTTTACTAATTATACTTACGCATGTACTTGCTAGAAAAGTTTTTGAGCAATATTGAGATATGATCTAGCTGCCAACTTCAGTTACCCGGTAAGTTAAAGACGGATACTAAGAGTAAATAACTTGAAAACTCCTGCTTTAAAAGTGGAAGCGTGTTTAGGATCTTTCTTGTGCGGAGTACTTCGAGAGTCTTAATAAAATGAGAATTGAATTTCTTTTCCTTCAAAGGATAAACCACGAAAAAGTTAAGAACAGGGTCTTACTACGCAATTACTGGACGTATTTTAATAATTGCAAAAGTTACAAGTCTTTGTTTCCCCTCTAGTCTATGGCAAGAATAAATCTTTCTTGATATAGAAAGACTGCTAGGCGATTAAAAGTACGTTGTATCTAGAGTCTTCCTTTGTAACCTTAAATTCTCTCTCTCAACTCCGACTAAATAAAAAGGTATTCCCCGGGGTTATAAAAGCCTGTTACTTCAAAAGCAATTTGCTACTCGTTATGCTCACAGTTCGAGCTACTTGGTAAAGGAAAAGCCTTTTAGCTTTTAGAGCGCCCCCTTTTCTCTTTCAATTTGACTATTATATAAGAATCCGAGATTCAATATTTATCTTAATTACGCGCTTTCTCTGGGCTTCAATAGAAATCTTGCAAATTTCTAGGTTGTTAAAAAAGTGCAGGGGGTCCCTTGGTTATCCCAAGACGTGCTTTTAGGGGTCTTCGAGAATCATTTATATAATACAAAACCAGTATCTTAAATAAGGAGTCCTGTTCTGCCGGAATTCTGGACCACTCAATGTGCTAGAGAATGAATTAGCGCAAATTCTTCAATCCTAAGGGTCTCTCCGAGATCTTAAAGAGTTCCTGGTATTGCTTAAAATGGGTAAAGTCTTAACACACCAAGAAGTTTGGTTTTTAGAGGATTAATAAAGAGCTAAACTTGTTCATTCGGTATCAAAAGGGCTATTCAAGTCTCGTGAGTAGGTATGTTCTTTAGATATTGTTCACATTTCAAGTAGAAAAACATTCTAGTCAGAGGCATTTAAGCTAGTTAGTAACCTGTAGAGAGGGGTCTTTTATTAAATTAATTGAAAGGATAGCATAAAAATAGCGCATAGTATAAGACTTTTTTTTTACTTGGGTAGAAGCTTCGAGAGCTTCGTATATTATAATAAATCTTAGGAATTAAAAAGTCTTACCAACTCAGGAGCTTAACTTTGTAGATATTTCCTTTTTCTTTTTAATAAAAGTTACCAACAAAGCAAAAAAGGCCCTCTTGCAAGTAATGCAGCTACGTTTTTGTATTGAAAATATCCGAGTAGACTGCTTTTTTAGTGATTGGAAATACCAGCCCATTTATCACCCCTGAATTTAGACTAAAACGATGGCGGATGCCGTAAGTAAAGAACGCTTACAGAAAGACCCCGCTGGGATATCCTATTAGATTTCAGTATTTACAGCCCCTATTTACTTGAGATGTGTAATTAAAAACAAAGCTTAACCAGAAAGGACCCTTTTTACTCAGACGCAAATATCATGTTTTACGAATCTGTAAGAGGTAAAAGGGTTTTGTGCGTAAGGATTCCTAAGGTCGGGTTTATACTAATTAATATAAGATATAAGAGAAGTAAATAAGGAAAAGTTACGAGTTGAATAGTGTAAATAATTTATTATAGTACTGACTTAAACTCCTTGAATCAAAAAGTGCTTGACTTATCAACTATACAACTCTATCGCTGGGGATTCCTTTAGAGCTCTCATACAAGTGGGCTCCTTTTTAACGACGAATTCAATAAAAATTTTCAGACTCATTTACTCTAACGCTAGCATACCTATCCTATAGGAATCCCTTACTGATTTAAGTTTTGTCTTAACTTTGCCCTATCTATATAATTAGCACACGCTTTTTTTTCGGGAAGTCTTCTAAATTAGAGCCTACTTTTCTCATAAAGATGCCTAAGAACTCATTCTAACTCCTTTGATTTGAGGTAGCTTCTAAAAACTCGTTTGAACCAGAGAACCTATCCCTACTCGATTATATAATATCCGCATTTGGCTCCGTAGTTTATAGAAGCATATCCTTTGTTTTTATTGAAACTTTATGAATTTCCTCAGAAAGGGATTCTACGGTCAAGTCTCCCTTGCTTGTAAAGGGGGTTTACCTACTATATCTCTGAATATAAATCTAAGTGGAATACTATAGCTAAAGTCTTTTTTAGGGTGCCCATAAAAGGTACCGGTTCCCTTACAAAAAAATCTCTCTTTTAGAGTACGAGCTTTTTAAGAAATTGATCTCTTCCAAAGCTACTCGTAAAAGGTTTAGCACTTTTTTGGTTTTCTAGAGGGTTTCTTGAGTTATATTAGTTATATCTAAATCTCCGCATTTTCTATTTCCTAAAAATCTTTTTTAATTAAACTAATAAAAAGAAAGTAGCTTATAAAATTTTATAGTAGTCAGAGAAAGACCCTTTCTTTTTGTTCCGCAACAAATAGAGAGAGAGAGAGACAAATGAAATTAGTGCCAAGTCGGCCTATACCTATATAGGAAAAGTTATAGTTGTAATTAAGCTTTCTAACGGGAACTCAAATCAAGCTACCCCGAGTTATACAGGATTAGATTGAGTACCAAGACCTACTAAAAGCTTTGTAGAGTTCCAGGCGAAATAAGAGCAATTCCTCTAAAAAAAAAGAAGGAGAACTAAGCCTGAGCTAGCTCTAAAGAGATTTACTTCTTTAATTTAACAAGGTGCCCCGTAAGATATTCCCTTTATAAGTCTGTAAATAAAAACTTATAAAGAGTTTTTGCCTTACTTTTCTTTAAGCAATGTATAAAAGGAATCAAAATTCTAGTAGACAGTTTTGAATTCCTAAGTCTCACTTTTCTTCCGCCCAAAAATGAAGTGCTTTTTAGGAATCTTAACTCATAACCAAGTCAAAATTGAAAGAGGGGTTACTACTAACAAAGCGTAAAGGTCAGTATGGCAGGTCTTGAAGCAGAAACTAAAAGAAAGATGAGTCTATTGATAAAAGAATAATAAGAAGAAAAAGAAATGAATGAAATTGAGTCCAGGAAAATTCTTTAGGAATTCACTGACTTAGAAACCCTAGAGTAGTATACACCTTGCTTGGTCAGTGTTTAAAAGTACCTTTCATACGCAGTGCCCCTTTACTTTTCAATTATACGTGGAGTTTCCGGAGAATAGAGAAAAGAAAAAGTAGTCAGAGGCGCACTTTGGACAAGAGTTACGTAGGATTTTAAGGTACTTTATAAAGCCTAAGGGAATCCCTAGCAATTGCCTTTTAAACCCCTAGTGCCTTTAAAGACAAAGACTCTTATTCTTTCTTCGGAGCTTGTCTAAATCTCTCTTACTGGGGCAAATGTTTAATGCAAAAACTACTTGCTTTTCTTGAAGAGTCTTAAATCTTTGTGTTTCAGAAACTAGAAGCTACTCCTGCAAGCTCTTGTACAAAATTGAAACTTAACCAAGTAAACATACCATAAGGATCCTCCTTTCTTTTTTCTTGAAAATAGAAGTCGAATATTCACCAGAGCCCGGGACCCTTGTAGAAAAAGTCACAACTTCTAATTTCTATTTTCCGCCGCTCCTGAAATGTTTGAACCCATGTGTTATAATCTCAAAAAAAAGGAAATCCTTGGTATCCCTTGATTCTGAATAGGAGTATCCACTCAGTAAAGGAATATATACATTTAATAGAGGACTGCTTCTCTTTACTCTACTCTTTCGCTGAGAGTAAGTTGAAATCCTATACTTTCTTAAGTTGCGAGATCTAACTACTGCTTATTCAACAAGCGGTACCCCTAAAGTTCTAACGGCTAAAGTTTTTCGGTAAGTGGAGGAGATTTTATATAACAGAAGATTTACTTAAAGGTTCTTAAATATCTTTAAAAGCTTCAGCACTAGATTTAAAGCTCTCTTTTGTAGTAAGATTTTTGAACTAGACTTTTTCTTTTCGCGATTTACCACAAATTACACAAATTAGTTGGTTAGTTAGAAGGAATACAACTACCCCAAAGTCGAGGATTCTTTTGTATCTATGAGCTTTTTTCTAAAAACCTCTTTATACTTCGGCATTTTAGTCCACTTAGAAATTTTCATGCTTAAGACCCTGTTCTTTATTGGAGAGGTTAGGTGCTAGCAAGTCCCGTTTTTCAAAGCTGTATAATGAAAAGTCAAATCCGTATAAGTTCCTAAAATGAAATCTAGTAACAGTAATTGCTTCAAAGTTAATAGCATTAAAAATTGAAAAAGCATCCCATCTTAAATAAAAGAAAGGCTTTCCTTTTTTGTGTGTGCGATTCAACGACTTCTGGTCCATCTTTTTTGAGTTTTATTGAGTAAAAAATAGAAAGATTTTCTAAGGTTTTCTTGACTTTACTAGGGTTCTAAAGCATATTAAAGCATTAGTGCTGGGAACGTTATTAAAAGAGTCTATACCTGGACCTACTAAAATCTAATTTGCCAAAAGGGCGAAAATCCTTTGCAAATCCGTGTGTGTTTAGCAGAAGGTAGTAGTAGCACCCGATGTAAAGGATAATCTAAGAAAATAGGGTGCCGTTTACTTTATAGATCTAGATTACAGGATAACTAAGCGTCTTGTAGCAATCTTATAAAGCGAAGGCTAATTTATATAATAAGACAGGCCTACAGAATGAAGCTAACATTTCAGAGCAATAAAAGGTCAAACTCAAAGACTTTGCTATAAATAAGAAAATACAAGACTTGAACCCTCCTTTGAGTTAGATTATCTTACCTAAAAACCCCTTAATCTTACACAAGCTTATGATATTTACTTACCTTGAATTAAAACTAAAAAAAGTCTTTCATTAAAAAAGGGCTTTGATTTGGTTATATAGATAAAATCAATCAGATTAGCCGGTACCTCAGCTGGTGATAATCGACATTCTGGGCATTCTCTGGATAGTAGTTTAGTACGATTCTATTCTATCTGCAACCCAGTTTTCTTGGCTTTACAGTAAATTCTTGGAGGAGTTGCTCTTTACTTTTACTTAGAGACTCCTTTTATTATACCCAGGGGCCCTTTTTTATGAGAAACACCCTGTTAGTATAATCACCTTAGCTTAGATAGTAAAGAAATAGCTATACCCACGAGTTGTCGTGTATGCTTTTGTCTTCTTATCTTAGAGCGGGCAGTTTTTTTAATATTACACTTAAGCTAGTTTAGGGGAAAGACTGCGGGTTCAAAAAAGGCTTTTAGAAAAGTGTCCGTTTTAACAAGAGAAGCAAGGATACCCTTTTAGTTTTATAACGGGATTTTTTTTCATAAAGGACCTTAAGTACTTCTTTTTATAAATTTGTTGTCTTTCTACACTATATTGCAAAAAACAAGAACTCGAGACTCTCCGGACCTTTTGACCTAATTCAGATATAAAATGACTTTAGATTGCGGGTCCTTGATAAGCTAGCAAAAAGGGAGCTCTACTCTATTACTTTATCCAGTGGGATTCTTCGTTGGGTTTTGCTATGCTAATGCCTTTCCAGTAAACGTCAGGTAAAAATCCTAACCTTTTTGTATTTCAAATCCGAATTAACTTTCTTCTCTTTTTCTTTCTTAGATAACTTAAAGTACTAGAAAACCTAAGCAGCTAAAAGGGAGTCCTGATGCAATTTCTCAAATCAAGATTAACCAAAAGTGAAAAAACAAAAAGAAAAGATCCTATAGAAGGACTTTTTCTTACAAAAAATGCATTATAAACTTATGCATGAGTAGTTGGCTACTTTTATGATGGACAAACTTTTCACTAGTAGGCCCCCATTAAAGATTTTTACAAGCTTTTCAAAAATTGCCTAATTTAGGAGGATTCTAATTGTATCTTTAAAAGTTTCGGTGCCTGCTGTACCACCTTTTTTGCTAGGGCATTCAAAATCCTTAAGCCTTGCTTTCCTCGTTTTTTTTACACTACCTAAGTCTAATCTAGTAGCTACAGTAGGGAATTCCTCTCATAGGTATCTCCCCACCCCCGCTACCTTTCCCCGTTATAAGATAGGTATAGCTATGACTCCTTCTACTGCTACTAATAAGCCCAATCCAAATAAAAGAGTACCGAAACTCTAACTCTCAAGCAACAAAGGAGTGCAGGCATAAGAATGAAAACAAAGAAGAATCTCAAACAGAAGAGTACAGGTAAGAGTACGAAGTCAAAGCAGCAAAGAACAAGTAAGCCAAGGAAGAATATCGTAGCCCCAGATATAGATATAGGTATAGCCCATAAGAAGAAGAAACTTGCTACAGGCATAGGTAGCGTAAGTATAGCTCACAGGAAAGCTCAGAGTACAGAGAAGGCTAAGAAGCAGCAAAGGTTAAGTCGGTTAGGTCGAGGTCAAGTAAGCCTTTATTTGCTGGTGCTTATTCCTGTATTATCAGGTTCTAATGGAACATTTACGAAAGCTCTCCCTAGGCCAATAAAAAGTTCTGCTTATAGAGTATGCAACCTTTCTTTATTGACAGTCTCATCTATATAAGATAATTCTTGTTCTTGTTATAAGGATCAATCCTTTTTCTATTTCAATTTTAAAGTAGTACGGGGCCCCTTTTACTTTACTTGCTGTAAATTTCAGGTTTTCTTTAGAAAAGAGGAGTCGCTTTTCTTTTACAAGGACATGGGGGTCCTTTTCTTTGTTACTGTTCCTGCATTCATTTAGTAAATTAATAAGTGGGGATAAAAAGTTCTTTCCTGAGGAATTTGAAGTGAAATTTGTGTTGTTGGTCTTAGTGTGAAGTTGACTAAACTCTAAGACTACTGAATGAGTTATCCTCCGTTAAACTAAAGTTGGGAAGAATGATTTTTGTATGGAGTATTAAGGCGCTTTCATAAAAGCAAGGTGCGGGAGAGGTAAGAATCTCAATCTTTAACAATAAAAAAGAAAGACTGAATTCTCTATAGTAATGAATAATATAAAATACAAGCTTTTAGGCTTACAAATTTAAAGACTAACTCTTATAAAGAGAAAGAATAGCTAAGTAAGAATAAGCTGCTAAAAGTCTCTTTCTCTTAATCCTCTATTAAGTCCTGGGGTATAGCTCTCAAAGAAGGTCTTACACTTTTTAAAGAAAAATCTAACTCTCAAAAAAGAAGAAAGAAACAAGATGGGTGTTATTTTATAATGTATCTATACATATATATATATTCAGATCTCATACGTGACCCTCTTTCACTACGTGCCGGTCGGGAAGACTTATGTTCTGTAATATCTATGAAGTTTGTATCTTTCGGTGTCAGTAACAGCAGGGAACTAGAGGGTTATGGCTTTATCCAAAGAGAACGACTCTATTGAAGAGTACTTAATTATTATATAAATTACTAACTAATAGGCAAGATACTTACTAAAAAGACTAATGAGTGAGATAGTTAATACAATATAGTTAGGGTAAGTTAGGACTACAAAATCCTTTTTAGGATTAAGCAGGGATTCTAAATCTAAATAAGATAGGTCTGGTTTGATGAGTAAGAAATCAGTTAATAAGTTGAGAAGTCGAGCTCCTAACCAACAAGGCAAACAATAAGTTAAATTCTTTCTTGGAATTAAAAAGGCAATAACGATTACCCGGTACTGAGATTCTTTAATTAACTAGAACTAGCGACTCAGAAACTACTTTGACTTTTATGGAACCCGAGTTAGAGCTTTGCGTGCCTCTATTCTAAATTCATAAGTTTTTCTTTTAGATGGGTAGTAGATTAAGAAACTTTAACAAAAAGGTATCCACTTAACAATCCTATTTAAAATCAACTACCTATTAAATAAACTTAACCAACAGATATCTCTCTGAAACTACCCTGCATGTTCTCGCTATTCCCTTTTGAAGTTCTCTCTATTTGTTACTTGAGGGGTAACCCTCTTTATTAAGTTTTGGTTCAGAATAAAAAGCGCAATACCCAGCTTTACTTATATTATGAAACTTCTTATCCTATTTTCAAGATTTTTAAAGTATATATTACGTAGTAAACATATTTAGTGCTAATCTAATGGAGGGGCCAAAACCCTAGAAAAGAGGTAAAAGTCTCCTTAAGCAAGGTTATTCTTTAACCTTTAAGTTTTCAAAGGAATATAACTAAGTCAGACCACTAGAAACTTATACCAGCTCTGGAATAACAGGTCGCTGAAACCTAGAAGCTTGACCCTTAATAACGGAAGAACTTTGCGCTAATTTATTGCATTTATCCGGATACAAAAAAGATACCTACCTATCGGGGTCTTATGACGGGTTCTGTATCTATTAACTTTTATAAGGCCTTTTCGTATGATAAAACACACTTTATAGAGAGCTTGCGTAGTCTTTTTATATAAAGGGATTTAGGGCTGCAGTATTCCCTTTATCAATTCTGAGTACCAACATAGGTTTTTGGGCTTGTGGTTGTAGATTTTACGCCGAGCCCTGCCTTGACGCAACTCGTTTTTCGATACTCACGAACAAGTATAAAGCTCCCTCAGTCTAATTCAAAATAAAGAAAATTCTACTTCTTTTTTGAGTGCCGGGGAGTTCCTAACTCAAATTACTGCTCCAAAGTATATTGAAATGAAACAGCTTTAACAAAAAATCTTAAAAATTTTTATTTTAGCCTCGAGGTAGAGACAGCAGAGGCCTGCAAAAAAAGGGTCCCCGCTTAAAGTTTTCGAATTCCTTGTTTGCTCGCGTAGATGGGATCTTTTTAAACTTATGAAAAGATTCTAGTGCCTTAAGCCTCTCGCCCAGGAGCACCTCATGCCGGATTTACTGGTATATAAGCAAGCATTTGCTCAAATGAAGGGTAAATTAGAGTGGGTTCTTACAAATATGTATCTGATAGACACCTCTTCTTAGTTAGATCGTTTCTTACTTTTTTAGAATTGGTTTTTTGAAGAAGGAAATTCGACAACAAGGAGGGCAAGCAAAGTATAGTCCTAATTATGTGTTAAATTTAGAGATAGTAACCCTTTTTCTAAACAAGTTTATATATATAGGTTCAGTTTTCATTTATGCGTTTCCTGATAACCGCGGGTTACCTGTTATTCATTCACAAGGGTTTTCTTAGAGTTCCCCACCGCAAGCTTAAAGTCTTTTAGAGGAGTCTAGTAAGGTAAATCGCATTTCTGGTAAGGACACATAGAATAAAGTCTTGTTTTTGTAGCGGTGTTCGTTTAGCTCTGTTAGATAAAGCTTACGGAGATCCTTTAAAGTTGAGATATTAGGCTACCCTAAATCATATATTTCAAAAGAAGACTAATACCAAAGCTACAGGGATAGGTCTAGCTGTTTAAGGTTGCATGGGTTATAGCTCTGGAAGTATGATACAGATAGAAAGTAAGCGTAAGGCTTTGAAGAAGGGCCCCGTCTTCTAAAGAAAGCAAGTAAGAGCTTGGTGTCTATAATGCAGCAAATAAGAAAGACACTAACAACTACAACTAGATCTATCTTTCTATTCTATTATAGCTATCCAAAGTTATCCTTTTCTTGTCATTTTATAAACTCCCATAGCTCCTTAAATGAAAAAAAGAGTTATAAAACGGATCTACAGAATAAAAGAAAGAAGTATAAATCATTTATAGATGTAAAAATGCAAGTCAAACCCGTTAAAAGTGGGCGGGTGCTATAATTAGTAAGTATTCGTGTCTACGCAAGAAACTATCCTGCTTGACCCTCCTTCACTTCACTACGCTCCCGTCGGGAACATCTATTTATCTATTATGGATTCTTTCTATTTCCTCTTTTTTAGCGAGAAGAACAAAAGGCAAGAGGAGTCTTGTTTATTTGCGTTCTATTCTAATACAAGGACATCCCATTAAGTGAAGCAGAAAAGCTCTCCAAAGAAAGGAATTGACCCGGGATTTTTAGATTCACTTATACTAAAAAAAAGGGTGAGCTCTTTCAGGAATAATACAAAGACAAGAGCTCCCGGTTATAAGACAGGCAACAAGAAGACAGGGATCTCCCTTAAGCTTAAGAGCCCTACTAGGATCCAGAAAGGTAGAGCTCTGAAATTCTAAAGTTTTGCAGAGTAGTATAAAGAAGAAGACTAAGTACAGAGTATGATACAGAATACAAATACAGAAACACAAGGGAAAAGGACTCTCTGGGGCTTTCCTATTGAACCCCTTATTCTTACTTATTACATGGGTTCTTCTATCTATAACGAGAGTTATCAAAGAAAATGAAGTGGCTAATGCTCTAAATAGGTGGTTTAAGGCGCGCCACACTGGCTTTAGCTAAGTACCTAGCAATAGGACTCCCTTTTATCATTTTATTCCACTTTAAGGTTTAGTTGGGAGCTCCTTTTTTATAGTTGATGTCTTAAGGGTCCCTAGTAAACCCACCGGATGCAAAGGTTTGAATTCATGCTTTTTAAGGAAAGCGCGCCTTAAACATGGTACTAGAGCTTGAGCTGTATTGGGTTTTTAGTTAAGGTTTTTAGAATTCTAAAGTCATATCCCCCATACTCTACGATAAAGCGGCTTTATTGCATGAATAAGTATTAAAGCATACGTTTTTAAAAAGCTTGCTCTAGTAAACCTGAAATTATACAAGTTAGGTACCTTGTTATCTCAAGGGCCCCTTAATGATAGGGAAATCCCAAACAGTAGGCTTTGTTCTAGCTTATAGCTAAATTTTCTAAGACCAACTAAGTAAGTTGCACAAGATTTAGAACCCTATGAATAAAGCCCGTAGACGAGTGCTCCACCAAATTCAATTTAAAGTCTTAGCCTAGTAAAGTTAAGATTTATTACTAACTGCAAAACTTTTTGGCCCTGGAATAAACTTTTTTGGGCTGAAAGAAGCTTCTCAAATGGCGAATACTTTTCTAAGGAGGGCTTTAAAGCTAGAAACTCCTTAATACGGAACCTTTAAACTCGTTAAGCATAGAACCTATTACTATAAAAAAGAAGTGTGGGTTTTAACTTAAAGTTTAGTCTTCAAAGTTGAACTTCTAAGCGCTTAAAACGAAGTTTTTTGTATTCTAGTGCTCGAGCTCTTAGGTAAGCAAAGCTCTTTTCTTCATATTAATTAATAAGAGAGTAGAGTCCTGTCCATAATCCAAAAGTGTTCACAAGGGGGAGAATCGCGTTTGATCCTCTAGCCCCTAAAAACCCATTCAAGTAGCTTTCTGGCATATAAACTGGATTTGAACTTTTATTTACGCTGGAATCTCTTTTATTTAAGAGTTGCAGATACCCTTTAGGAGTTTGATTATATAATATAATAATGGTGGGCTCCGGTCAAACTTAAGTTAGCTGCCGAGGTCTGCTCGGTACTATGCCTTCATTAAAAAGCCCTTATTTCTTTAAACCAGTTTATCTTTATCAGCACGCCTAGCTACCTGTTTAGAGTCTTTCTTTTATTATTTACTAAGCAAACAGCACGGGACCCTCCTTCAAGAGCACTTGATTTGAACCTTTCAAAACCATGTTACAAAACTAAAGGCACCACAATTTCTAAATGAAGTAACCCCTTATAGTTAGTGAGGATATCGAAAAGCTTACGAAGCCTCGATCTTGATAAAGTAAAACCTCAGTAAATCCGCGAATAAAAAAGAATTCGGGTGTTGTTAAAGTTTACTTGAGTTAATAAAAGGGGCCTCTTAGCAGCGTATTATAGCTTATCTTATACAGTAGGCGTTCGAGTCCTAGACAAAACAAATGAGATGAGACAAAACTTTCTCGCTAAAAAGGGTTAGGCTTGTACAGGAGAATACTTCATAAGATTATATAAAGCTTTGCGTATAAAAACGCAGTCTTTTTCTAAGTGTAAAAGGGTTGCTCTTATTGCCTTTTGAGTGCCCTAAGAATCTTTCTTATTACTTTTTAAAGTTTACGCTTATCATTACCTTATGACTAAAAAGCTCCTCGTAATTGCTAATATAAAATGAACTGAGATAGTCCCTTTAATCAAAAACTCCTTAAAAGAGGGCTACTTTCTAAGTTGTAAAAACTTGTTGCAATAAGTAATAAAAGGGAAAGTCCCCTCTTTACCCGAAATTCTCTAAACTTTCAATTAGCTGCTAGTTTTGGCGCAAAATCCTTGGCGGGTTGTCCCCTGAGTTAGATCTCTAGAGAACTCTAAAGTAATGAATTAACAAAATTGTATTACTTTAAGTAAGATTTTTTTTTACCTAAAATTTGAAGTGCATAAGTAAGGTAAAATTCAATGAAGCCGAGCAGTTAGAGCAAAAAGTACTTCTGTTAAATTAAAATCGACGGGACTTTTAACTGGTAACTGGAATAGCCTCTAAGGGGCGGACTTGTCCCACCGACTAAAACCCTTTTTTTAAGGATCTTATAAGAGCTCTAGTTCCGAATTAATAATAAAAAGGAAGTTCGTTGTTATGGCGCTCTTACTACAAAACAAAACGGGATAAACTCTAGGCTTTCAGGGCTGCCTCGTACAAAGATTTTTGCGAGACAACTTTTTCCTTTTTTATTTAATAGGTCGCCCAGGTAGAGTAATAAATGTATTAAGCCCCTTTACAAGAAGCAGCTAGACTTCGAAAACCGCAAGTAGGGGTTTTAGAAAACTTAAGCTCAATTTAGCTAGAGCACCTTAGGGGACTTCCTTCACATTCAAACTTTTCATGTCTAAATATGAACCTCTAAGAATCCTGTTAAAATGGTATTAACTTGCTTTTTTAGTGTATTTTAAATAGCAAATAATAACTGGGTGGGGCATAAGGCCTTAGTGTGTTCCTCGTAAGCATTAATGTATAAGGGGTCAGAGCATCTTCTAGCCTTTCCTGCTACCTTCATATTAATTAAGCGGCTTTAATCTTTTTTTATTTTAGGAGTCAATTTATAAATAAGCCCTTAAGTTTTGGTATAGAAAGTAACTAAAACGGAGCTCCGTATTATATATATATTTAGGAAAATCAACCGCAAATCTATAGTCGAGCCTAACCTAGATTTTTGAACCCTTTATTATTATGTAAGGCTCCTTCCTTTTTAGAATTTTTAAGAAAACGGGGTCCCCAAGGGCTTATTCTAAAACTTACAGGAGTGAGTATAGCAGCACTATTTACTCAAGTAGGGTTTTGTTCCTTTTTTTTACGTTACGTTAATAAGGCCCCCTTAATGAGCTTGGGTGTTCCAGTAAGCTTTCATTTAGGCTTTAAAGAACAAAAACTTTTTAGGATCCCAACCCGTGTTATAACCCTTTAGTTAGTCCTTAAAATTCTGAATCAATCCTGTAGAGCTGAACGAAGGAACCCTGTCAAGTAGAAAAAAGGAATCTCTACACTCTCTATATAATAGAATCCCATTGACCTCAAACTAGGAAATAAAAACATTTAGGGATAAGAATAAACAAGTATTGCTGCCTAGAACGCCTTTTTTATGCTGTTAGGGTAGCTTGTAGTTGGGCTATGTACCACGTGTTTGAACTACGTTCTAGAGTCCTATTTGTAAATCTCGTCAAGCTAAACCAGGGAAGCCACAAGAAAGAAAATCATTCCTAATCTCTCTAGAATCCCAAGAAAACTAAGAAAAAAAGCAGTCCACAAGAAAAACTTCCCCTTAAAAGAAACTGTTAAGGCTGATAATTTATAAGAAAGAAACCAGATTCAGGATCAGAGAGCGCCATATTGCCGCCTAGAATGCTCCTTTTATGCCACTGAGGTCGCTCGTAGGGTGTTTGTTTTTTCCCTATTTGACGGATTTATCACACGTTAAAACGCATTATCTTGCATCTTTACTTATCGAATAGCTGGATTTTACAGAGAGTCTTCCCTCAATCTGTTCATTTGAATCTATCCCATTCAGCTAACAAGTAAATAAAAGGAACTTCCCCTAGAGTTTCTCTTAGGTTTAGATTCTCCTGCTTAGTTTACTTAGCTTTCAGATTCAGAATAGAATAAGAGAGAAAAAGAAACAAAAAGAGAACTGGTCAGGCCGCCTTCCCTCTCAATCTATAGCACCTAATCTGTATAATATAGTCCTTCCTTTCCTATCCTTCCTATAAGTACTTACTATACACTATACAATAAACTACTATCACTTACTACATTAGCTACCTTGAGAATCCCTATACTGTAGAATAGAAGACTTCCTTACACTGTGTTGGCCTATATACCTTTGTATTGTATCCCTTATCAGTTAGTTAAGACTCCTACTCCTTTCGGTATGGCGTCTACCCCTGCTTAGACTAGGACTAGTATAGCGTCTACTTCTCTTTAATCTCCTTCCGCTTCTCTTAATCCTAGAAAGCAACAAAGGAATCTAAAGCAAAGAGTACAGAACCCAGGCCTATGAAAGAATCCCAAGCAACAAAGAACAATTAAGACAAGTAAGCAAATGAAGTAGCATGAGTTGGTAGCGCTTATTCATGTGCCCTCTATACAAAGACATATACTATACTTCCTTCGCGTTGCTGCAGTCGGTTAACAGGGACTTCTTCCTGTCCTATCTAAGTCCGTATGCTCATTATCGATAAAGACAAAGGGGCAAGAGGTATACCCCGAGACAAACTAAAGCAAGAACCCGTATACCTCTACTATAACTATAAACCTAGTAGACTCTCTTCCATAACTCCTTAATAGGAATACTAATCACGTACTATGATAGATAAAGTACTCTACAAGAAAGAGCTCCGTTCCTAGCTCCAGCACCGCCTCCCCAAGCCCCCTTCTAGTTGGGTCTCTCTAGTTGTTAGGTATAGCTATGGGCCTTCCTCCTACCGCCTATGCTGCTAAGTCTAGTAAAGAATCTAGTAGCTCAAATCAAACGTCAAACAGGTAAGACAATTTAGAAGTAGAGTACAAAGTCAAAGAAGAAGAGTGCAGGTATAGTTATATCTTATATGAATAGTAGTGCAGTCCATATGAAGAAGAGAGGAATAGCTCTAGCAAGGAATCTACAAAAGAAGAAGAAGCAAGTACGTCCGTTAGGTTGAGTAGGTCAGAATAAGTTGTTCATGGTGCTGCATCGGGCACCCTCTATATTAAATAAACTTTCCAGGATCTATTATCAATCTGCTTTACACTTTTTCTTACTTTTATGTATAGGGAGAGTCTTACTTTTTAAAATGGGAACCTTTTTTATCCCTTAAAGCAAAAACTAGAGAATCCCCTATAGGCAAAATCAATAAAAAATCTTGTCTAGCTAAAGAAAGCTTACCAATTCCTAAAAAGTGACGTGTTCCTCTATTATACGAAAAAGTACTAAAAAGCCTCTGTTCAGTCCTAAATAAATTCAAGTTAAGAGATTCTCCCTCGTATCTCCTATGTTATTTCGTGATTGATAAAAGACTTGAGTATTCTGCTGGAGAGTGACCTTTGAAATATAGGAATTTTAATTAATAAAGAATTTCTTATATAAAGGATACGAATTCCAAGCACTCGAAATCCGGTAACGCAAAAAGCGCAAACCAAAAGTCTTGCCAAAATTGACTTTTAATAATATTCAAATCTTAGGGGTAATTAAAAAAATATTAAGGGGTTGTTCCAGGAAGAACTTCTGGAGAGACTTCTAACTTATAATATACTTAACTTAGATAAAAATCTTTAAGTATAATAAACTGAATCTTTAAAGTTTCTAATTTAGTTGCTTTTTAGTTACTAAGGATAAGAAATTTTAGTATTAAAAAAATGAGGGGGCCCTATAGAAAAATGAAATCCGTTTTTCAACTTTTCAAATAGAAAGACCTCCCTTATTTAGGATGGCGGACAAATAGAACTCCACATCAAGGCATTCTTCTCTAGCGAAACTTGAAATGACCCCTTTTTTTAGTAAGCCCTAAGTGCTTCTTTTCGTTCCCCAGAAGTGACAGCTGCGCCTTTTACAACTCTGGGATAGTAGGCTTAACCCTTTGATATCGCTTTAAATATCTGAAAACATAGTAAGAGAATTTCTAACGACCCCCAAGCTCAAGAAGGTGCACAATATAATTTTTTTTATCTTTCTTATATTTATATAAAAAAGAGAGACGGAATTTTCAAGTATATAATAGCTGGAATTCCCCTCAGATAAGAAACTTCCCTGATTGGTTTAGACTATTGAAGATAAATAAAAAGAATTTGTATGCGTTATCAGCAAATAATAATGAAAAGAGTTTCCTAATAAACGGCGCATCGCCTAACAAGGGGGGGGGTTTATACAAGCTACAGCGGATCCGCGGAATAGAACAATGATATACTCCCTTTTTTGGGTTATTTCACGTTTCTCTTTAAATCGTACGCGGAATTCGAAATATAATCCATAAAAAAGTATATACTATTGATATCCTAGAACCCTCATACTCGCAGGGGTGGCCCTCTTTTTAGGTTGGCAGAGCGTTAGGCTTTTAAATCTAACAGCGAAAGGTTCTTATAGTCCTAAAACTGGGGTACCCCTCATTAAAAAATAACTAGCCCTAGGGTCAATTTTCATTTCTTAAATAAAGGCAGTAAACCAAAGTCTGGCGGATAATTCGTTATAAAGCAAAAACTTACCTTATTCCTTTTTTATAGTGGAATTCTAAGGCTATAAGTCAAAAATTTTGAAACGAGCTACCTTGGACACAACTCGAAGTCCTTATATATGACCGATTGAACTATAAGGACTAGTCATGATTATTAGAATAGCATAACTATATGTGATAAACTCCCCAAATTATATATTAAAGTAGAGCTCAATAGATTGCTTAATTGGGATTCGTTTCAGATCGCAAGGAAACCTATGGATATAGTAAGTAAGGTAGTAAAGATATCGAGATTAGGTCTAAAAAAAGGAGGCTGCTTTTCAATACCCTTGAACTTAGTATTAGATTCCCTTGGGGTCTTAAAAGGACTATTTCATTTTACCCGACTACTTTAAACCTCTGGGTTAAAATAAAATCTAAGTTTTATCAAAATAAGGAATCCTAGTTATTCCAGGGGAGCGCTCCATAGATATCTACGAACCATAAGACAACGGGTTTAGTTCATCAGAAAAGTATGCATACAACATTAAGTCAAAGAAGTCATAAGCCTAAATAAAAGCTTGATCACTTGACATTCTACTTACTAAGGATGGGTTTTGCTCTTACACTTTACTCGTACGCCGTTAGTCCTAAAATCGAGGCAGAGATAAAATAAATAAGGAAAGAAACAGGATTTGAAACTTAGAAAATTCTTGTCTTGTAAAGCACTTACCCATAAAGTATACTAGGAATTCCTTCTAGGATGCTACTAGGAGTATATAGGATTCCAATCTCAATAAATAGAAAAAAGACTGAAGCTTTTCAAGAGCAACCTTATCTGGACTAAAGTTTCCGGAAATAAATAAGGTACAAACCTAACCTAAGTATAGTATAAAAAGTAGGACGCTTTAGTTGGTACGTAGTCTTTCTATATTAAGAGAGGAATCTATATTCGAATTTTAGGTCATCCCTAAACCGAAATTCCTCAGATTGGGCTTAAGGCATTGGAAAGTTAGAATTAAAAAAGTAGAATTTGAATAGGGTCAATTTTTAAGTGGGATTTACTTAAAGTATATGGTATATGCTCTACTTTTTTTATCTAAAAGAGGGTCGATAACCACCCCGCCAAAAGAAGCCTTACAGGTAAACTCTTACTTATTTATTTAGTGCTAGTAAATTTGTAAAGATTCTTTCAGAGTAGCCTTTTTGAATTGAATACAGGATTCGTTTTTGGCTTTATCTCGAAGGGAAAGTTTTTCTTAAAAAGAAAACAAAATAAAAAGTTTTTATTTGATAGATAATGTTGCAGGTCTAGTTTGAGAGAAAACGGAGCCCTTTCTTGGAATTGCGGAATTACCCTTCGTTGGATATATGATTTTCCAAGATACCCCTAAGCTTCCTCCATAGGGACTTCCTTTATTTTACCCCGGCCGCCGGTATATACTAAATAACTAGAGCCTCTTTTTCGAATATCTTTCTTGCTTAGGCAGAATCCGAAAAAAGGTAAAGCTACGGAGTGGGAAAGTCCTTTTCGTTTTAAAAGACTCTGCCAGTAAATGTTAAAATAAAAGCATCGTTCTAAATAAAAAAGAAAGAAAGGGGAGCTTTTTTCTCATAGAGTAGAGTCTTTTTTAGGTATAAGATCCGAGTAACTAGTATAAGCAGTGTTTCCCCCCTAATTTTAGTCTATGAACAAAGTAAAGATTCACAAAGTCCGGAATACCTTTATAGAAATCTTATAAAAGATGGCCACCGACCGCGCTAAAAAGTCAAGTTTTAGCTTTATTAATCTCATAAAGTTCGTAGTACTGACTCTACGTTTCCTCGCGAGGGGCTCCTTACATTTACATATGGGGCATCTGGGGTGAGGCTTAGAGTTTGCAGTATTTTCTTCAAAGTTTCCTTAGATAACTAATCAAAGGGCTCTACCGAGGGAGTCGCCGTTTTTACGAGATTTAATAAAGTGTCGTGCTTTTTGTAGAAGAAAAGAAAAGGTAGGTAATGTAATTAACTTTGAGAGGCAAAAGCAGTCCTGAGTCGTTTTTTTATAAGATTCCTGCTACAAGAATTTTTAAGAATAAAGTAGAGTCTAGAAAATTAGGTTTAATAGGCACTCTTTTGTGAAACCCAGATTTACTATCATATAGATAACGAAGCTCCGGGAGGCTCCCGTGTCAACAAAACTTAAAGTCTTTTTTTAACCTTTTTGAGTGGGTACTAAAATGAAAATTCAAAAAGTCTTTCTAGGACCCTTTAAGGACTTAATAACGCTTGCTGACGTTTAGTTTTTATTTCATATACTAAAGTGAGATCTCATTTTTGGTTTCATACGAAATTGCTTTCTCTATTTAGTTTTCCTATTTTACCCGAGGAATTGCATTACTCTAACGTAGGTAGTGCAAATAACGGGTTTTAACAAGTAGAGTTTGTCCTTATAACTCGTGGTTAACTTTTATAATAACCCCCTATTTGTTTTGTTTGTTTTTCCGCAGGGTGCCTTAACCCAATCTCTCATAACTAGATTTAGCAAAAACAAGTACCCCGACTTTTTGGGTTGTTATCGATAAATTACATTCTAGGTACAAAGATTAGGGTTGTCACCTCTTTTTAGGCATGAAAAAGGCCACTTCCCAAGTTTCATTTGAATTCGATGGAAACCGGTTTCGGAACCAATTTGGAACAAAAAAATCAAAGTCCGTCGGTAGAACTCGTTTCTGGACTCAAAAGGATTTTAGGTTATATGCACTTTTTGCCATTTTACGTGGGTAAATGCCCTCTTTCGATGAACTTCCAAAAATATGCCTTGTGGATTTAGCCCTGTTTCGATACCCTTTTTTCGAGGTAAAAAACTTAGGAAATACAAGACAGGTTGCCAAGAGTATACGCGCGTAGGTAGTAGGCAATAGTACCTTAGAGAGAGATATGATAATAGATGGGATTGCTGCTTCATTGGGAGGGGTAGCCTGTGAGATAGGGATGCAACAGATAGGCCAACCAACTAAGTAGATGTGCATAGCGGGAGGTAGGCCAATCCACTGCCCGAATATCCAGAAACAGAAAACTAGAATAGCAGCCACTAAATTGCTTGCTTTTAAAAGGATAGACTCCCTATTACTTATACTTAAATAAAATAGATGCTATTATACTATACTCCAATCTAATAAGGAACTCTTTCATACAAAAATGCAAGTTAGACTGCCTTATATCTCCAAACTAAAGAGGGGAGCCCATTGGCAATGAAAGACTTTTAAAGATAAAGAAAGCAGGAATACAGATTATGATAGAACCTGGGTACAATTCTTTCCTAAAATCCGATAAGGGTTTGCTAGGAAGATAAAAGACCTAAAAATCAAGCAATTAAGAGCCTAAAGTTTATAAAATCATCCTCGAAATATCCCTAAGGTAAAGTTTCTGTTAGTTCAAGCTACACTTTACTTATTATCAGGAACTTTAAAGATTAAGAATCTTGTGAACTCCTTCCTAAAAAAACAAATAGAATCCATCAGTTCTACTAAATCCATTAGCTACAATGTCTGGTCAGTTTCAACAACAGAACTAAAGAACTCAAAACTAGGAATTTTATGTATTAGAACTCGGAATCAAGAAGGAAAGCTCTTACAAGAAAAAAGATGAATTAGCACCTTCTAAGCTAGGCTCATTTGCAGTATCATAAACTGGAAGACTAATGAATACAAAGGATTATCCGGGTTACAACTTAGATTTAGAATAACTCCATCATATTGATATTAGAATAGATCGGAAAGTTCCCTATTCTTTATAGAATAGACCTCTGATAATCCTGGTTTGGCTCGTTTCATGGGTAAGGCACTCTTTAGTACTGAATATCCTACTTACTAGATATATAGACACAGGCTGCTTAGGACTTTCATATCTGTTTGTAATAAACACTCCAAGCCTCCGCGGTCTTCAGCAATAAAGAAAGATGAATGTAAAAGGGACAAAGAAAGATAAGCAAAACAAAGAATATAAGGGTTATAAGGTATAAATAAAGTTTCATCTAGGAAACTGCTCCTTTTGACTTCAGAAAATTATACTTGTTGTTTTGCTGCAAAAGCAGGAGTTTGAGTAGAATTCCTTTGATAGAGCCAACTCTTTTTTAGTAGTATAGGGTTTCTAAGACCTTAATCTCAATTACGAAAAGCTCTTGTATTAACTAGATAGATATCTTTCTTCTACAGTTACAGTTTAATACTACAAAAAGAAATTCTTATTCTTATATAGTAAAAGTTGACAAACAAAACAAGACTAAAAAAATCTCAAATGACATATATTTAAGTGTGCTACACCTATGTTAATAGAAATCGAAAAAAGCTTGTTTTCTACTATTTCTTCTACTATATACAAAGGGTTCCTTAGGCCTCCTGGCCCGGAGAGTCATAGATTATAGAAAAAGTCAAGGTAATGTAATTAAGGCTTTTGGTGTCTATTGCAGGAGTCGTTTTTAATAAAATTTTATGTCCCTGAGAAAGACCTAAACTTTCCTAATGGAATAATTGAGCTTTAGTACTTTAGTAACTGAAAAAGCTAATAAGAGTCAAAAAGTAGCTCCTAAAAGACTAGACTAACACATATCCAAGGTCTTCGCTTAATTTAGCATTCTCCGTAATTTTGTCTTTTGTACCTGGAAATTTTATTCTTTTATAATAAAAAGGATCCCTAGTTTAGTTATGAAACCTAGTAACTTTAGATATCAAAAACCTCCCGGGTTTAGACCTCCAAGATTCTATTCAAGCATTCAGCTTTAACCCCAGAGGTTCAAATCTTGTTACATACATTAGTTAAGGACTCTCTAACTTTTTAATGGCTAAGTCAAGTCTCTAATCTAAGAAGTGTCTTTTATTTTGCTTATCTTTTTTAACTTGCGATAACATAATAAGGGAAACCCGAAGTCTAGTTGAATCTCTAACTCGTCCTCGTCAAGAGGGGCCCCTAATAGGAACTAAGAAACGTGCAGTAAAAAACACATACTTAATTGAAATACCAGGATACCCCTTTGCGTATAAACTAGCTCATATAAATTCGAAAAGACTTATATAAAAATTCTTATCCATTTGAAGTGAAAGTACTTATAAAAAAAGTTAGACTTATCTAAGTTTTTATTTAGTTTTTATTATCACAAAGGGGCTTAATTCAACTTGAAGTAAGAGGCTGCTAACTCTAAATTACAAGAAGTGCTTTTTAAGAGTAACCAGCTATTTAAGGCTGTAAGTAAGTTGCTTTTATGTTCCTTACTTTGGGAGGTTTCTGCTTAACTAGATAGGAATTTTGTACTTAAGATAAGTCAATCCTAAAAGAAAATGAGGAGAGATAAGAATTTCTTACAGAAGTGTTATGAAATTAGAACCTATGTCTTAGAGCAGCCTTAAAAGGAATATTCCTAAGATTTTCCTTAAGAGATTCTAATCTGGACATTTTTAGTCATTTTAGTGAGATTTTAACCAAAGCAAAACAACAGGGGGGTAGTAACAGAAAAAAGACTGCCCGGTGGAAGAAGCTTCCTAAGAATCTTTCTTATTTTTTTCTTGGTACAAAAACCCTTGTGAAACATTTCCGAATCACTCAGAGGAAATACAAAAACTATAATTTGAAACCCGCTCCTTTTTTCTCTAGACGAGTTTGCCCTTTTGGACAAAGGCCGATCAGACTCAAATCTCTAATATGTTTTTATCAGTAAATAAAAGTTAGGGGTTAGGGGGCAAGTATCTCATAATAAATAAGCATACGTAAGAAAGCCTTGCCAGGTTCTCAAGCTATAAAAGTAGTATCAACATAGGACTGGATTCGTACTATATTAAAAGGTTTTAGAGGGTTTAATAAGAGCTTTCTTTAGTGGCACAGGGGGCTCTTTTGGCGACAGATAAACGGAAGCAAGACTCTACAAATCCCTTTTTTGTTATAGCCTTTTACTTAAGGTGAAGAGTTTAGAATATTGGAAACACCTGTAAGTTCCCCGCATGGGTTTTGCTCTTTGAACTCTTGTATTTGTTTTACTTCTTCAACGTTTTAGATTCTTCTTCTTATTATTAGGAGTTAGGGTCTGTATTTGTTGTATTCTCTGTATACTATAATTGGGACAAGGAAGGGCAAGATAAAGATATAGAAGGAGGAGTAGAGAGAGCTATACTTAACTAATGGGATAAGGGGGTGGAGCTACCTATCTTAACCCTAAACCTATCTTACCGGGGATAAGGCTTGTTGTAGTTCTTGTCTTAGTCTTAGATTGTTACTGATATTAGTTACCCTTTATATTAGGGCCCTAACTAACTAAAAGATAGAAAATTCGGGTAGATATACACTATCTAATCTTGCTCAGACCACTCATAAAGAGCTCTATAAAAGAGTATTATAAAAATCTTTCCGTTTTCTTCAAACAAAAGAAAATGAAACGGGGGAGGTAGCTACACTAATATTGGTTATTAGCATACCAAGCCTCTAAACCTCACTATCCTATTACCTAAATTTATACATACATATATATATATATATATATTAATTAGTTCCTATATTTTTAATTAAGAAAACTTCGTGCTCCCTTGCATAAGTTAGTTTTACGATTAACAGGGTCTGGAAAATCAGAATGAGTCCTTACAGGCCTCAGAATTTGTTTCCTTATAATTATAATCAGGGATTTTCCTAAAGGAGGAACCTTTTGCTAAAATTTAAGAAGAGGGTTTCTTGGTTTCTTTTAGGTTTTAGTCGCACTCACAATTTCGGTAAAACATCGAATTATCTGCGTGAATGCCATCAGTTAAAGTCCAAATTACGGGGATTCCTTAAGTAAAAGCATTTAGTTTCAAAGCCTTTAATTTAAAAAGGGAAGACAAATAAAGGGCAAGATCCAATCCATCTTAATCTTACGACATTTGCTCTTTATCTTTATTATATTAAGTTAAGAGTTTAAGTAAGATCTTTCACTTTCAGGAGAGACCCTTTGTGGGCGCTTTAACGTTGACGTAGAGAGTCCTTCGAAAGACCGAAGGGCTTAATTTTAAGGAATGCTATTTAGTAGCCCTTAGGTTACATAATTTAAAAAGTAAACTCCTGCTGGAAAAATTTTGACTATTCAAAGGCCCTTTTGTAACACTACGAAACAAGAATTTGAGAGTTATAAAGGAACTTCTTTTTTCTTGAAACCCCCGAGGGAGCTCAACAAAAGTTGGGAGTAAACACACGCCTTGGCTAGAACAAAAAAGTACTGAAATATCGAGTATCAATTCCGGTAGTACAATTAAGGTAAAGCTTGAGCTCTTAAATTTGAAAAGTAAAATAACATTGTCCCTTATTACTGGGCTCCCGTCATCGGGAATTCCCTTACCTTAGCAGTACCCCCTTTTATAAAGTAACCTTTAACGAGAATTGCTTCATAGATTATACTTCACTTTGAAATTCTTATTCTGATATTAACTTCCCAAAACCCTTAAGTTTCCATCACAAGGACAATATTTCATCTTCTTTCTTGTACTCATCACTTAGGTCTTTCTTTCTCTAGAGCACCTTCTCTTCTTCCTAAACCCGAAAAAGGACTCCTATAGCTATAGATCTTTTTTAACTCCCCGGGTTGAGGCTACCAATCTTCACTATATTTTTTCATTTCCTTTTCCTGTCTTAAAAAAAAGACTTCTTAATTCCTGCGAGTGTTCGCTTAGTTATATAAAAAACTATTGAACTTACTTGTAAGAAAATCCGGGACTATATTGTAGAGCAGAACTTTTCCCTAAATTGCTACCCTAATTCTTCAAAGCTATTCTGCTATTCTATATATGTTTCTTACTCAAAAAGCCTTTTTAGCTACACTTGCTTCCTTATTCTCTTCCTTATGGGTCTTTGTGCTGTAGTCTGTACTTTATACTAGTAGTAAGTCTTTTTTAAGTTAGTAAGGGGGAGTAGTAATAAGTCTATAGATAGGACTCTTAGTTATAGGTCTTACAGTCTTTTTAATTTGATAGGCCCGAACAGTTTGAATCTTTCAATTATTAGTTAGTGCAAACAGGGACCCTTGTTTAAAGAGAGGGTAACCCCTTACAGTACCGACTCCCGGTGGGAGAATAGCTTTATTATAAAAGATATTTTGTCCTGAACAAGGCTTTGAGTTTTTGACAAAAACAGAGACAGGAACTCAAATTATTCTTTACCAAAACATGAATAAAGAGTCTCCGCGTAAGGATAAGGCAAAAAGGTCCCTATTACCACTAAGTCTTTAGTTGACAACGGATATAGATAAAGAGTGCTGCATTATATAGGAGTCCCTTCGGACGAAATTTTTTCTTGCTTTTTTAGGTTTGCTTCAAGTATCAGCAGTAAATGCATATTTTAAGTGTAGGGGTAGTACTAGCAAGCTTTCCATAATAAAAAAGAAAATTTCATTGGATCCCTTTTAGTTAGCTTTTTGTGTATCTAGGCGTTGGTTTTGTAGAATAAGAGAATCTTGTTTGTAATTGTAAATAAATGCCTTGCAATTTGAGAAGAATCCATTAACAGGGTACACGACAGTTAGAATATCCTTGTAAATCTAGTAACAATTTATCTGGAACTTTAAAAAGGTTCCCCTTTAACATTCTTCATCTAAGGTAGCTCTTTTATCGGAGAGTTAACTGCTTTGTATTTGTATGAATGAGAAGCTTTCTAAATTATAAATAAGTAATTCGTAAAAGCTCGTATTGTACTTAACTCAAAAAGAATTTTTACCCTTAAGTGGTAGAAAACTTAGCGGAGTAAAAAGTAGTCGCTGCTTTCAATTTGTAATGAAGTTCAGGCTTTCCTTTTTAGTATATGAGATAGTTTTTTATTCAAAAATTGAGTCTTAATTATAATGCTTTTTTACTATACCGGTCTTTTTCTTTGTGAGGACTGTGCCGCAATATAAAAGTCTAAATAGAGTTTTTTAGTTTGCTTTGTTTTAGTTACCGATGTTGGTTAGTGCTTTCTTTTCTGGCTTAGACTTTTTCCTTAAAAAAATCCTAGAAAGAGTGTGCGGGATTCCATTAGACGCAAAACTCTGTAGGACAAACTCCTTGATGGGGTAAATACCGTTGATTTTGACTTTACTACTCGACTTTTGTATTTTACTATTCACTGACTTTTGACCTTACCTTAAACTTGTCAGCATTGCTACCCCTACATTTCTTCGGACTTAAGGCTTGTGATAGGGGTAAAAACACAAGTACAGTGATGTAATTCAGGGGTGGGCCGGTGTATGAGTTCTATTTTGTACGATATGAAATCCCAGCAACTTTGAATTCGAAGAAACATAAGAAAAGGGAATCCTACTACTAATGTTGTATATAGCAAAAATTTTTCTTTACCGGCTGGCTGTAGCACTTACTTTTTTATTAATAAAAACTCAAGTAAGTGGAGTTCTGGTTAAAAAAGGAAGACAAGAAATTTTTCATAAAAGTACTTCTCTATTCTATCAAATCGGGGCGTATTAAATTCTATTTATTGGTGAAACGGTAAAATCTTTTTCTAGTTTTGTTGATAGTTACTTGGTATCCTTTAACTTTCAACATAAATTGAATAGGTCTTGAATTCAACTGAAAGATTGCACTAGGGACGGCTCATTCTAACTTACTTTAGATAATCTATTGTTTTTTCAGTATTCGCGTTTTCGTTTCGTACCGCTACTAATTTTACGGGAGTAACCCACGAGAATAAAATTTCTAAAACCCCAGGGCTTCCGCTTCAACTTTTTGTGAACTAAATGAGCTTTTTAGGATTCTTCTTTATTCTTTTTTTATTGAACTCATTGTTATTGGGGTTGAACCTTTCGAAACCTTGCTATTGTTTTGTTTTATTATTTAATGGGGTATGGGTTCTTCCTTTTCTAACTAATCAGTGCTATGAATCTTCTCATTTATATATATAAAGGAGAATTTAACTAGTGGAAAACAGATGACAAAAAACTAAATTACATGCCAATTCCTTTTTCATTTCACTTTCCCGGATTCTTACTTATTATAATAGTGACCTCTTTCTAAAAATAAAAAAAGAAAAGAGAGCAGATTAATAATTAGGTAATTCCTACTCAGAGTACTCTATGAGATACCTATCACTATATTTTATTCATCTAACATTGATACAAGGAATCCTTATCTTTTATATTCTAGTAAAAAATTCCTCCGGCAGCTCTTTAAACATTAATATATTTCTGTAAAAGTTTTTGATACTGGAATTATTCTCACGAGCCCCCCTTTTCAGTATACCCCTAAGATCTCTCGGAATTTTTTTAATAGTTTGATAAAGCTAACAAGTAGTTTTTACTAAGACTAGCTTCGTAAAAAAATGCGCGAATTTGTTCAAATGTTGTGTTTAGTAAATATGAAATTTTTTTTGAATTTTAGGTCGATCAAAAGGACTTCTTTTTGCAAACCTATTTAGACTTCATTTAAGGATTAAAAAGGGAGCCTTATTTCTTTTGTGCAGGATCTTTTGGAGGAAACTCCGCTGGCAGGATCAAAAGGGGCCCTTGCTTTGGCTAAGTAAGGTTTAAGTATATATATATGTAGAATGGTAGGAAGTAGGAATACCCGTGATACCGGCAGTACTCCCTTTAAGGTTTTTGAACCCTTTAATCTAAGTATTAGAAACCCAGATAGAGCTAATCCTGTAATGATTAAGGTAGTTTAAGAAAAATTCTAGTCTTATTATATAGAAACTCTTTTGAGTAACAGGAGGCTCCTATTTCCTAAGAAAAAGTCGCTTTGAGTAAAAGAAGCCTTCCGGGTTTTTATGGTTAAGCCCACATTCGGAAAAGGAACTTTACAGGAAAGATGCAATTTCCAGACCCTTCGCAAATTAGCACCAGGTACACACTCTTTAAGCTTTCTATGGATATAACTTATGATACAGGTACTTGAAGTACTTGTAATAATAGAAAATGAATCCATATAAGGAGGAGAAAATAGAAAGAGAATCTAAGAGAGGCTTTTTAAAGATAGATGAGCAGTTACTTACTCAGCGCATTAGTCCAGTGTAAAATAGAAACCCAGGGGATTCTCGTAATGAAATAAAGATGCTATGCAGAAAAAGGTACTACTAACAAACTCTCGTTATACTCGGGGTTATTAAAGTCAGAAATTTAGGGTCCCTACTCTTTCTTTTTGCAACACTTACGTATTATTCTAAAAATTTTTCATTTTTGGTTATTAAAGGAAATGTCAAGGTTTTTACACAAAAAAGAGATTCATTCTCTTCTGCTTATTAAGTTCATTTTATCGTAGTACTTTTTAAAAATGCTTTGCTAAAAAACTTGAGGATTAGGCAAACTGCCTTCTATAAGATATAAGAATCCCTGCAATTTATATAGACTTGCTTCTGCTTGAATTAGAATATAATAGCCTAGATTAGGGCTAAATAAAGGACCCTTTATTGCGCATCCGCCCGCTACTTCTTATCTTAAAATGCCTTTACTTTAAACTTTTTTGTCTCCTAAAAACCTTCTGAAAAGAAACCGCGAGGTAATTCCCGGAATAGCTAAGGCTAAGCTAGTTGAACTTTATCTTTCGTTGACCAAAATGAAACGGACTCTCAATAAGGAGTCCTTGTAGAATTCTATTTTATGGTACAAAAAAGCTTTACCAAACCTTAGAAAGAACTCGGTTTATGTTATAGTTTCCTAAAAAGGAGATCCTTATATAGAACCTTTTCTGCAGCCCAAATTGAAAATGCACTTGAATCTGATACCTTAGAAGAATCGCTAACTGCGGGTTCCGGGATTTGAATACCCAAGCAAAACCTATCCAGCGACTTTTGCGGAGTAAAGTATCTAGATCTAGAATGAAAAAGGAGAAGACTCTGCCTTTGCTGCTTCTGCTTACTGTATTACAGCTGGGGGTGTACCCCTAAAGACCTAAACTAGAAATACCCAAGACTAGCACCAAACTCTTCACAACCTATATTTATCTCGTGATAATGGCAAGGATTCCTTCCTGCAAGGTAACAAAAAACAAAAGAGAATTCCAAACCTAGGGGAACCCCCATCTTTCTATTATTTCTTACTTTCGATTACTGAAAGGGTTTGAATTCACAGAGGGATTTTCTCTAGAAAATTCTTTCATATCTTTGCTTTATTATACACTCCTAACCTAATTACCATAGCAGTAAAAGTATGCTTATTCTCTTTAATATAAGAATTTTAGTAAATCAATATTGAAACTCTCCGGGAAACTTGTGTTGGAGTCAGACCTCATTTTTGATCCTATTTAGATATGCCGGGAATCCAGAAAGCTTCTTTAGTCTTTAATTAAAAAAATAGGAGTGCCTTTATGCTCCAGGAAAACTCCGAATCTAAGACCCAGAAAAGATATATGAAATCGGAAACCTACTCAACCCCCTATTCTGACGCTCAATTTGACATTCACAAAAGAAATGCTTTGCTCCCAACAGGTTACAGATCAAATAGAAAATCCGGTCAAATCTTCTAGAAAACCAAATTTCTATACCGAATAAGCCTACCCAGCCCGGCCATCTTATCTGAAACTTTTGTTCAATTGAAGACTTTCTAGAACTTCCCCTAAACAAATAAATGCTACTCGCTCACCCCAAACTAATCCTATCTCATAAAGAACTCGTAAATAATAAAAAGGTACAAGTTAGACTACCGATTTACATCTACAAGCTAAAGCTCTCTACTTCAATGAAAGAAAGAGCAACTACTTTATGAAAGTGAAAGAAACCGGGTTAGGTATGAAAGCAAACACGAAGTTTATGCCTAAAATCTCTTTTATCTGTTAAGGTGTCGAGTAGCCAGGTTACCTATTTGAACTATTTAAAACTTTCTTGTATCTTTATTGATTGAAAGGATTACTTTATAAGATTCACCCCTTGTTATTTAGCTAGATCGGGAAGCAAGGGACCCCTCCTTACCTTGGTTTTATACATCCCAAGTGAAAGTGAAGTGGAACTAGAATAAGCTATCCATTCAGCAACTCCCTAGAGTTTTTATTCTACTAAGCTTTCTACGTTTAGAAGCGAGAATACTGGTCTCAAACTTCCCACCCTAAAGAGTACCCATCTATACTGACTAGAACTAAGATACTAACTCTGAATACCAGGCCCCTTTGGTCTTTGTCTTATGAGCTATAACTTAGATCCCTAAATTTTATTCTAAACCCGAAGAATCCTTGTGTGACTGTGACTAAGACCCTCTAAAAAAAGTCTAGGACTTCTTTATGGCTTAAAATTTGAAATTATCGGGATGTTAAGTAGAATTCTACTTGGGTCTGTAAAAGATCTAAAGTTATAATAACTAAAGTGGGATACCTAAGTTCACAACCACTGAATGAAATTATCAAGTAAATAAGAGAGCTTTTACTATACTTTCTCGGGTTCTACCTAACGGTGGTTAGAGTGTCGCTTTCATATGGCGAAAGTCGTTGGTTCAAATCCTACTCCTCTCTTGTCTCTTGTTGACTTTCACCTATTCCTTACGGGCTACCCCTGCTTACTGGTAACACTTCCTCTACACATTCCTGTTCTATAACCACTGAAATTCTATCTCAATTAACATGGGAGCTAGCCTACCCAGCAACCCCTAAGCTCTCTCTATTGCTACTCCTTTTTCCTATTCTTGTCTTGCTAATCAAATACAGAATACAAAGAAACCCATATAACCAATAGAAAGCCAGCAACTCAAAAAAGTAGGAAAGATATAGACTGACTTTCAAATTACCAGTCTCGTTAACCCGCTAAACTATAACCATACTCTATGACTATATAAAACCGGAATACCCGACAAGAGGAAAATGACCCCGAGTAAAACAAGACTATAAAGACACTGGATTCCACCTCTTAGTTAGAATAGTTAGAATGCCTTAAGAACTCGGAACTAGCTCCTGCAATCACCTTGACTTTATAGTCCCCTTGTGACTTTCCCGCTTAGAAAATAGAATACAGAAACACAAGATCTCAATCTTCAACCCTTTCTAGAGCCGTAACTCTTTCTCACTAGCTTACTACCTACCACTAGACTCTCTTTTAGTACAAACCTCTTCGCTCTAACTAAGAAACTCAAAAAGTTCTACTTTACATACTCCCGATATACTAACATATCCGGGTCTGGGCCCTACTCACAGCTATTATGTGACTTTCTATCTTCTTATTGACCTACTTCCCAATAAAATTCCTTTCGAATTTGAGCCCTTTTATTTACGGAAAGCCAGTCAAAAGAAAACAGAGACTTTGAACCTTTGCTTTCAAAAAGAGAGAGTGCTACTAGACCTTCGTCTGCCCCTTAATTAAAGTAACAAGAGACTGAGTTAGAAATTATAGAAAATCTTGCCTCTGTAACTAATGGAAACCCCGGCATACTTATTAGTAAAGTGACAGGTTCAAATCCAACTTTGAGCTCGGGCTGCGACATCTCCCTATTTTTAGTTTCAAATTAGACTTCTCTTTTTGACTCAAATCCCTATTACTTAAAAATTCCCTGTTGACTTTCTAATTCTTTGAAAGACTTAAACTTTTTGATAGGCTCCTGTCTTTCCTATACTCTCTTACTTACGAGCTCGACCTTTTTCAAAAGCAAGCCCAACCCCTTTAAGCTTTAAGTCTGTAAACTGCTGAACTCTATACTCTACTAACCCGAAATCTAGGTAAGATATATTCTTGAAACTCACCCGTACACTGAGAAAGACACCCCCTTTTAAGAAATTCCCAACCTATAAAAGATACCCCGGGAATCCCTAAACTCTAAACTAAATATACCCGTTATTAAAAATGAAAAGACTGACTTTAGCTTCCGCACAGCTGTCTCCTCCAAGTCCCAAACAGCATAAACCACCGATTCTATCTAATCCTATCACTCCCTCCCGCTCTTGTTGACTTGACTTTGTCACCTTTATTTACTAAAAAAACTTGACATATGAGCTTTTTGTTCGATTTCAGACTTATACCTAGACTCTATATCATTATCTACTCCTAAATTAGTACAAACGGAAACCTACTAACAATTTCTTCTGGAGCACACTACTCTTTTGACATTAAGAAAGGAAAGACTTTCAAGAAACGCCAATTGAGAATCTTGGGAAAAGAGTTTAGCTACTATAAATTCCTTTAGTTATCGATGTCAAATTGATTTTGGGACTCCTATAATCAATCTTTCTTACCTTTCTGTTAATTAAATTGACTCGCTTCCGTTTGGATTTGTACTTTACAGAATAGACTCACGAGATTCCCTTTTTCTTTTAGAAGAGTATCCTAGTTTAACCGAGGTTCTTACTTTAGAACCTAGAACCGGAGGAACGTACATACACCAATCATAAGACTTCCCAATCACTAAAGATAAAGAAAAAAGGGAAGATTCAATAGTAGAATACGGTTTCTCTATCTTTGAATTGCTTCCTTTACCAGCCCCTAGCTATAGAGAGGATCTTAGCTCCTTGTTAACTAGGATCCGAAAGGCGGAGGGCAAGAAAACCTTTTTAGTGAAGGCATCCCTGAAGTGGAACCTCGTAAAGTTAAAGTAGAGTAGTAGAATACAAGGAGTTCCTAATCTATAACCCATAACTCAGAAAATCTAGGAGCCTATAACTACAAATCAATCTAATAATATAAGGTAAGGGCAAACTCTTTCACCCAGGAAATTCCTGCCAAAACCCATTCAAAACCTTTACAAATATACAAATAGAAGAGAATTCTACCAGTGTTATTATCCATCCGGCTTAGAATATCAATTCTCTTTAGTTGAGGTCTTTCGTAGGGTGCTATTTCACTTGATTATAGCCTTTTCTCAAAGCTTTTAGGGCCCTCTTTTCAATTTACTTTCTTTTATAGATTTATAGAAGAATTCAAATAGAGTGGATTCAACCTTTTGTTAGTTAGGTCCGACGTAAGAAGACAAGAAAACCTTGCTCAAGCTATCCCACACACCCCGAAACCCAGTAGAAAAAGGAATTCCCCATCTTTCGGGTTAGGTTCAGGGAGTTCCGTAAGTAAACTGGGCTGGTAGTGAGGAGATCTCCTAATCTGGAAGGTTTATGCAGAAAATGAAGAGTTCGCGATGCTAGACTACTTTTTCTTTTTCGTTTTTTAGTCTAATTTGAGTGCTTGGAGAACTTATCAAAATTCTTGTGCTTTGACTACTGTAAAATGAATAAAGCCCCATTTAGCTAATAAAACGCATTACGGTTTGTAAAAGTCCGTATACAGGTAATAAACCTTCTTTCAAAAACCCTCTCAAATAGGCACTTGTATTTTGGGGATTTGAAAGTAAGAAACAGAAAGTCAAATCTGATATAGAACTTTGGGTGGTTTTTCCTTTTGTGGCACTCCTCAAGAAGTTCTTAACGAAGCAGAGATTTAGAAAGTAAGTAGATAGTTTTCCTAGGCTTCGGGTAAAGCAGTAAAAGTGGGGTCCTTCTATACTAAACGGGAGCTTACAAATCTTAATAAATGGAATCTACTAATAATATAAATATAGTAGAAAGAAGTTGTTATTTTTTTATAAGTCAGGGGTTTCTTACCAATTTGCATAAGTACAGGAACTATAGTCTTCTAATTTTTAACGAGTCAAGTTGAATAGGGAGTTTCCTATTATCTAGAGGTATTAGTTAAAGTGCTTTTCCAAAATTTGACTAAAAAGAGATCTTGAGAAAGAGTCCTTTAGGCTAGGGGTTGGCTGCTGCTTAAACGAGTTAACGAGACAGGGAATGTAGAAAGAGAAAGTCATAGGGGCCACGAGGGGATTTGAACCCGTCACTTTCTTAAAATCAATATGTCAAGGTTTCTCTTTGAAAAAAGTAAAGCAAAAGAGAGTCCAGGTAGGTACTAGAAAAAGAAGTACCTCCCTATATTTCATTTACGCTATATTTGGAGCTGCAGAAAAGTCTAGGCAGGAAAGTAGGAAAGAACTTAGATAAAGAAAACCCTTTTTCTCAAATACAAAAAGCTGAAAGCATAGGAAATTGAGAGAGAAACTCACTCCCAAGTCGAAACTCTGATTATCCGTTAGAACACCTCACTTGAGACCGGAAAGATATGAGTTCAAGTCTCAACCATCCCATATAGAATATCAAAAGAGAGGAAGAAGAAGATTTAGCGGAATTTTGAAATGAACTATAAAAAAAAGTTAGGAATGAAATTAAGTAGAAAAAGAAAGTCAAGTATATATAGGGAAGGCTTTTAGGACCTGACCTTCTCTCTTCTAACTAAAGTAATGTATAATGGAGATCAGGGGCTTTTCATTCCTATTCTAGTTTAAACTTCATGGGATAGCTTAAGTAAGGAGAGTGACTCTGTTCGTAATAGTAAGGGTATACTCTCTAAGGATTCAAAACTGGTGCTAAATTGGCTTGATAGGGGGAATTTTGAGGCACCTAAACTGAGTTTTTCTATTGAATCTGCCTTTTTATGCGCTTTGGCTTGAGTACTTGATTCAAAGTAATAGGGAGTAGCTGCGTTTTCTCAAGGTTAGGTTTTCCGGGATCTTAGTATATTCGTAAGGAAAGGTAGGTTCTTCCTCTTGGATTCTTGTGCTTTTTCCTGGGTTGACTTTTGGGGTGTAGAATTAAGGGGTACGCAGTTTCGGGTAAGAGTATATAGGTTTTCAAGTCCCTAAGAACAAATCTCGTACAGCTCTCAGTCTCAGTATAGTATGGAGAAAGGGGTTATAGAGGTTTCCTAGTTTTTTGCTTTAAGGGGCTCTAGGTTTATGGAAATTGAGTATTGAAATTGCTGAACAAGGTAATGTAATTAAGGCGGAATACCCCGGATTTACTTGCAAGAAGAGCTCTTCCTGTTTAGTCTTTTACAAGGGTTCTACACTCGATTTCCCTAAAATCAAAGTTCTAAGAGGGTTTCTGATTCTCAATTGTTAAGAGACGACTTTGCTTTTTTAGTTAGCTAGTTTTCTCAAGGTAGGGTTTGATTTTTCTTCTTTTATTCTTTATTACAGTTTACGGTAATAAAGTAAGGGGTTTTCGTTTTTAGCTAATTACTAGTTCTTAAATTCAGCCATTCTTTATGTAATTAGAATCTTTGCCTTTCTAGTCTTGTGTTACTCGGGTTCAGTCTGTTTCGGCTAAAGAAACTCGTTTCCAGTAAGTAATTAATATAGTAAAAAGGAGGAAAGAAAAGAGTGAATTTCTAGACTTTTTGTTTAAGGGTGTCCCAATGGATATCATAAGTCAAGGGCCTGGCTTTTACGGGGATTTACAGAGAATAGGTCGAAGGGAAACTGACTTGGCATACGAATTTTTAAGTGCACGTCAATTGTATGACCTTACAAGAGAAGATAGATAAAGAGCTCCTGCCTGGGTTAGCCGAGATTGAGTAAGAAAGCCCTGGAAAGAAGGAGTAGATAGATTTTCTAGAGAAAAGGACTCTGTGAAGGTGGGCGTGGCTACGAGGGGATTAGAATTGAACCTGTGACTTTTTGAATATGTCAAGTTTTCCATATCCATAGTTATAGGTCAAAGGTCAGGTGGGCTTTTTTCCTTAAGTTCCGAGGAAGTCTCTTTACTTTTTACTGTAAGAGACAGAATCCCGAGAGGTAAGAGATTGAAACTAGTAGAGAAAAAGTTTTGCAAGGGTTTTCCTTGTGCCGTTGAAAGGGTTTTAAGAAATTGATACAAGGTTCTTTTAGAACGAAGAGTTCCCTTTTTATTGTATTGGTAGAAACAAGTCGATAGGATGATGTTTTCATTGGATACAGAAGTTTCAAGGCTATAAAGTAAATATATCAATATTGAAAAAGTTTAGAGTGAGGGCTTTGTTCTCCTTTAAAATCCAGTTAAAGTGCTTTAAATAAGCGAGGGTCGCAAGGAACAACTCTAAAGGCTCTCTAGCTAGTATCGAGAGTTTTCCCAAGAATTCCTTTTACAAGGTTAGGGAAAAGGTATAAGCTTTTACTGAGATGTAGAATGAATAAGGGATGTAGCTTTTAGATAAGAATAGAGTGAAGCCCTTAACCTTAAGAATAAGTGTGGTATAGCTTTGGAGATATGGGGTTTAAGGGTACTCTATTTGAAAGAAGGGTTTTTAGAAGTGAAGTCAAAGTCTAAATCTTTCTTAGTCTGAACGTAAAGTTTTGCGGGATTAGAATTAGAACCGGATACTTTCTTAAGAGGATTTCGCGCTAGTTAGTTATAGGTCAAAGCTTTTTTCGAAATAAAAGCAAGAAGCTCTTTTTGTTGTGAATAGGCAGAAATTCCGGTTTTAGTAGTAGCACAGAGCAGGGTTTCTATTTCAAATCAGTTTGACTATCTTTCTTTTCTTTGTGAAGAGGGTTTCCGGGGTTTTAGGTTAGCTGCTTCACTATACTAGGGGTACATATTCAGTCGAAGGTTGCAGTTAGTTTCTTGGGATTTTAGCCAAAAAGAGAGGAATTGAAAGGAAGGAGGATAGAGGAATTTTCCTGGGTTTCTAAGACTGTTAAAGAGTTTTTTTTAGATAGATTCAGATTGCAAAGAAATAGACAAAAGATAGTAAAAAGGGGCTTTAAATAGACACCGAAAGCGACCTTCCCGAGTACATAAACAGCATTTATTTGAAATTCTGGATATAAACTTTGATATTGCTTGTATTGATACCTATTCCTGGTCTTCTTAAGTACTGACTTTATATTATTAGGATTAGTATATTAAGAGAAACTAGACTCTGAAGGTAACTGGTATTTAGTTTTAGGTGGGTAAGCTAGGGATTCTAGGTATAAAACTTAGGATTGTTTGCTTTAATCTGTATTCCCGGTTTCTTAGTCTTTTTGAGAGGAAGTTGAGTTAAGTATTTGCTTTTTAGGGTTACCTGCTTCTGGATATCCGGATATTCCGTAAGGTACTGAAGAAAGGGAGACTCAAGGGGTGCGTGAAGCTAAAGCTTTTTGATGTATATTTGGTTTATAGTTTAGGGATTCACCAGAATTTGGGGAATTTGTAATTAGTAGGCAGTCTCATAGAATAAAAGTAAATGTTGACTGGATAAGCTAGTCTCTAAAACTATAAAGCTAACGGAGTCAAATAAGACATCCATTAACAAAGGCTACGAGAATATAGGTAAATCCGGTTAATCGGCACCTCAACTGCAATCTATATTCTCAAACTTCTAGATAGAACCTTGGGTTTTTGTAGAAAGAAAGGCTGTTCTCCTGAGTTCCTTTTTATTATAGTTTATTAGAAAGTACTCGGTTTTAGGGATCCAGAGTTCCTGGGTTAGTTGGGGTTGTAAGTAATGAAGTAAATTCTTTGAAAAGAAAGTGAGAGTAATTCTTTTCTTCCAAAAGGGTTGGGTTCTATTATTTAAAATTTAAGTAGAAAGCGGGTCTATAGAACTACAAGTATAGGAGAAAAAGTTGATTAATGAAGTCAAATATGAAAAGAAGGAGATATGCTTCCTGGTTTTTGGGTTAAGAAAGGGAGTAGGTAGCATTTCTTAAGAAAAGGGCTCTGGAAATACCGGGTATAGCTCCAAAGGTATGAAAAAGAATGAGAAATTCGGGGTTAGCCGGAATTCTTCGTATTGAAATTGGGTCTTGTAGCAAGCAGAAAAAGACTCAGGTTTCCCTCTTTCTTTGCTTACCTTTTATCCTATGTACACAGGTATCTTCATTTCATTACCTACATATCTTCTATCCTATACAGGTAGACTGATTTTCTAGAAGAACCCTTTCCTTATTCTCATTCCGCTTCAGTTTAGATAATGTAATGAACAAGTTCACCTCTCTTCTTCTTTAGGCATTCTCTGACCTGTATGACTCAAGATGATTGATCCTAATAGAGAAAAGATCTCAAAAGGTCTAGTTTTTGCGTTCAGTTGGGTTCTCTTTTCACTTTCTCTCTTGTTTCTCTTTCTAATTGCATGACCGTTGAGAAAGTTTGATCCTAGCTAGATAGAGTTGCTCCATTTCTTTGCGAAACTGAGTGACCTATGTACAGCCAAGACAAGCTTGCCCCTTGTTGTTGAGAAAGAACTTCGTACCTATAGAGAAGGTATCAAAGAGAAATTTTTGTCTGATCTAAGAAGGAAAGCGTCCAATAGTAGTTCATTCTCTTTCCAAGCCTATCAACTTCTTCATTGAAAAAGGAAACCTAGACATCTCTTTCTTTGTTTCACTTTTCTCCTATGCACTTTTCTTGCTTCTTGTTCTTCTTTTGTTCCATTGTATATAAGAAAGAGATCATCTCCTTCTTTTCTTCTACTCCTTTCTTCTCTTACCTGTATCAGAGATCTGTCACGCACTCTTTTCACAAAAGGCACGTCTCCTCTCAACTTGCGTTCAGTTGCTTCGCACCTTCTTTTTTGTATAGTTTGATTTGAGGTTTGGAAACAAGCAAGCTTGCCTTCTTTGTTGTCTTTGTTGAGAAAGGTTTGATCTGAAAGACGCTCTTTCTCGTTCTCCCGATTCTTTCCTCTTCTTTCTGACACCCAATTCTTGACAAGCCGTAACTGAACGATGTGACCTCTTCTTTTTCGTATGGTCTTTCTCATTCACCCTCTTCTTGACAAGCCGGTGTTCTATTTGATTCTCTTTCCTGTCTCTTTGTGCGGAAGGTTCATTGACACTCCGTGCCTTCTCATTTCACTTCTTCTTTGCTCTCTCATCTCCCATTGGGTGAATTCACTCCCATCTCCAGTAAGATGCATTCACTCATTTCTCTTGAGTAAGATGCGCTCACTCCTCACTCCTCTCTGAGGTTGCCTCATTCTTTGTTTGTTCTCGTTTGATCTCATTCTTGTTCTGTCTTCTCTATCTTCGATACCTTTCTTTTTTAGACTTTATTCTTTATCTTCGATACCTTAACTTGCAAGACTAGGAGAGACTCCTCAAATAAACTTGCTATTAT